>CM038604.1:7969047-7986832 GCA_021533255.1 Ceriops tagal
ACACACACACACACACACACACACACACACACACACACACACACACACAAATATATTATTTTTGCAATTAGTACACTTTTGTATTACATTGTATTTGGTTCCCTTACTAATTCCTGAATGCATTTCTTGTCATTATAATTGAAGGCTCATTGCATCCATATCAGCTGGAAGGGCTGAACTTCTTACGGTTCTCATGGTCAAAACAGACTCATGTAATACTTGCTGATGAAATGGGTCTTGGTGAGTTTCTCTCTCTCTCTCTCTCTCTCATGTTATCTTTTTCTTTTCAGAGCTTGTCTTTGTTTTGCTGATGCTTCCACTTGTTTTTCTTATGCTTGTAATCAGGAAAAACTATACAGAGTATTGCATTTTTGGCATCTCTTTCTGAGGAGACCCTTGGTCCTCATTTGGTAGTAGCTCCACTTTCAACCTTGCGTAATTGGGAACGCGAATTTGCAACATGGGCACCTCAAATGAACGTTGTATGCATGCAGCAGCCGTACAATTTATTTTCTTCATAAGTCAGCACGAAGGGAATCTTATAACATATTGGACTTTCCATTTTTTAGGTTATGTATGCAGGTTCTGCACAGGCTCGTGCTGTCATCAGGGAGTATGAGTTTTATCATCCCAAAAATCAAAAGAAGATCAAGAAAAAGAAATCTGGTCAATTAGTTGGTGAAAGCAAGCAAGATAGGATCAAATTTGATGTGCTTCTAACCTCTTATGAAATGATTAACCTTGATACTGCAATCCTAAAACCAATAAAGTGGGAATGCATGGTGAGTTTCTACAGTCTGTCTGTTAGTCTGAAGCATATATGTGCTACTTATCATGGATCTCTGCCTGCAGATTGTTGATGAAGGTCATCGTCTGAAAAATAAGGATTCAAAGTTATTTCTTTCCTTGAAGCAGTATTCTAGTAATCACCGTGTGCTCTTGACCGGAACCCCTCTTCAGGTTTTTTATCTCAATTTTGATATAGATCCACATAAACTACAAATTATTACTCTAGAGAAAATGCTATTTACATATTTCAAGTACCAACTATTAGAGGAGAATTTAAAATGTTCTCTTTGCAGACACATTACAACATTGTTTAACATTTTTGTAGGCTAGTGTTAGCACTTTCCAACATTGTTTTCATATTTTGTGATTTGGTACCAGATGTCTTTTTCTTTTCATACTGCATTGTATTGCCCCTTTGGGTGCAACAGTTTCTGTGGAAGAAAGGTGATTCTGTAAATTCTCTGCTTTGAGCATCAAATGCATTGCTTGATTTTAAAAGGAGGATACAAAAAGCGTTCCACTTGGATACCATGAAGTTTTGCCCTGGTTCCTAAACACAATGACTTAGAACTTCTATCAAAGGGAATGGTATTCATAGTCTTTCTGCTTGTGAGAAGTAGTCCAAGTGGTTAAGTCTTATTGTAATTAACCTTCAATTTGTCCTTGTATCTGTTCATTGGCTGATTGGATGCTATAGGCCAAGGATTTATATTAATGTGTTGCTGGGAGGCTGTAGGACAAGGATTTGATGTCCTAAAATGTGATTGTGTCATTGCGTACCAAAAAGTGAAAAAGGAAATACTTTGTTTTTGGGTAAAACTTGGTGTTGCCATAACATTCTGCCTGGGATATAATTTTAGTGTGATGTAACGTCAGCATGTTGAATTAATGTTGTTGACCTTTTTTCCCAAGTAGGTGAATTAGGGTATAAAGGAAGTTGTTTGCAATCTATCAACAATAACCACCATGTGCAATGCCTCTTCAATAATGCTTCACCTTTTCTTCTTCTTTCTGCTATTAATCTTGTTCATCTTTGCGATTGGATAGTCATCTATGTGACAGCTTAATGCTAGAGGTCATTACCTTGCTTTGTTTTTGTAAGGGGCATGCATACTATCTTCTGTCTGCCTCTCTGTTTTTGTATGTGGCTCATGTTTGCATCAAGGCTTCTCCTAGTCATTTTATTTTAATTGTGGTTATTTGTCTTTAATTTTGGGTTCCAATGAACTGTTCAATGGGCTTGTCTCTTCATGTTATGCACTAATAATTTTTTCTAGGATTATTACAGAACTTTTCACTTTTAGTGCTGTCATTCACTTCATTATACTGCCAAATGCCTTTAATTTCTGTTTCAATATTACTGAGAATCAACTTTGATGCTTTCTCAGAACAATCTGGATGAGCTTTTCATGCTGATGCACTTCCTTGATGCTGGAAAGGTTAGTATTATGGCAGCTCTACATATTTTAATAGGAAGAAGACAAGTTGTACGAACTTATTAAAACATGCAGAGAGCTTTTTCATCTGTAATGTTGTTTAAACACTGCAGTTTGGAAGCTTGGAGGAGTTTCAGGAGGAGTTTAAGGATATAAATCAGGAGGAGCAAATTTCAAGGCTTCATAGGATGTTGGCTCCACATCTACTTAGACGTAACAAAAATATGGAATTTTTCTATTTGACAACTGTGTTCTGTTTGATTGCTATAATTGCTCAATGCTTAGTTGATGATAGCTCATTGTTGTTGCTTAAATAGATTGACTGTTAGCTTCATTGATTTATTCCTTTTATTTGTGAAGCCAAAAGCCTTTTTTAAGTTCTTATTTGATATTATTTCAACTTTTATTGAATTTTGTCAAGTTTTCATTGGGGAAATAGGTTTATCTGGATATTGTATTTCTTGTGCCATTTTAGAAAGAAGAGACTGCCAAGTCACACTCATGAAGTCCTACCTGATTATTAGTTATGTACACCTTGATGACCTGTTTTAGGGTTTCTATTTCTTTAAGGGTCACTTCCCAACCAATTTTCTTATGTTTCTTCTCCTAATTTTTATGGCATTTCAATTTCAAACCATTCAAAGATCATACGTTGCTCATATTTCTCTTATATTGCATCAAAGAACATCTTAAAATATTTCTTCTTGCATATTCCTCTCATTTAAGTTGTTACTGCTAGTAAATTTAATTTTAGTTGACTTAGTTTCTGTTTTTTCTGGCTTGAGAAACTATGAATACTTAAAACATTATAATTTCCTTTTAGAGGGTCAACTGTTGTAGGTTTTTTTTTTTTTTATCTTTGGTGCAGTTCAATAACTGAAGTGATTTGGTTTGCTTCTCCTCACTTTCATGTAGAGAAATGGAAATTCAAAAAATGAATAAATATGTGATTTAGCTAAAAAGGAAAACTCTGGTTTGTTGTGTGACCATAGACAGAAATATGTATACTCACCACCTAAATTCTAATGTGAAGTGAATATACCATGTGGAAGTTGAAGATATAATTTTTTTTCCAACTAAGGGCCTGTAGAAAAGACCTGGAAACCTTCAATCAATAATTGAAAAGGCTTTCTTATGTTTATGTTGCTGAGAATGGTAATTACTGATCTGTTGGGCCTGCCAAAGCTGTGAATCCCAGTTTTACGTATGTTTTGATGACACCAAGTCATATTTATGTTGCTGGATTATTTTCTTATGCTCCTGTAGGGGTAAAGAAGGATGTTATGAAAGAGCTACCACCTAAGAAAGAACTCATCCTACGTGTTGAATTAAGTAGCAAGCAGAAAGAGTATTACAAGGCAATTTTGACGCGCAACTATCAAATTTTAACTCGACGTGGTGGTCCACAGGTGCATCTTCACACTTGAGGCAAATGCAGCTTGTTTACTTTAGAGCTCTCTTCCATGACACATATATTTCAAGCTCACGTTTGTCGTTTCTTAACCAGATTTCCCTTATTAATGTGGTTATGGAACTACGGAAGCTCTGTTGTCATCCATATCTGTTAGATGGAGTTGAACAAGATGTAGAAGATCCTAGTGAATCTTACAAGTACTAAGTCTATTCTATTTGCAATTTCATGAGCATGTGTTGCATGTCTTTGGGGTTTTTCACTGGGCAGGGAAGACAGAAGAGTTGGGGGGGTGGGGACAGTTGGGTTGGGGTGAGGTTTAATGCCTCACATGGGAGGGTAATCTTCACATTGACGTTACTGGTGACATTTCAAACTTTTTCTCTAACTGACCAAGTCTTTTTCACTTATGGAGCTCACAAATACTTTTTGTGAAGTTTCATCTTATTTGGGTTTCTTACCTTTGTAGACATGAAAGGGCATCTTTTGCATTTTGATGAGTCAGAACTGTGCTTTTGAATGGCTCAATATATGCTCTGCATAATTTATTCATTTGTTTTCTGCTCCTTCGTTTAATTGGGTAGCCTATTTGAAAGTGTTTAAAGTTCAAGATATATGCCATTCTCCTTTTTGTCCCATTTTCTTTTTATTTGTTTGGAGAATAAAAAATTAAGGTAGGCCAGATTATCTTGGTGTAATTGGAAAAAAGGAAAAAAGAAGCAAGATATCTATTGTTGTAGAGTAGAAATGCCTCTGTTAAAAATTATGAAATGAATGATGGGTGGTGACTAGTCCTTCTTATTCATAACCAATGAAGTATTATTGAGATTAGTTCTATGGTAAAAGATGCAAGAGACTTCTGACTAACAAAACAACTGCCGTCTGGCAGCTTCTTGCACTTAGAGTGTAATCTATTATGGTTCAATTGATGGATAATTCTGGAAATGTACCTCAGTAGTCTCTAGTTTGGACTTTGAGGGTGAAAAAACAAAAGAGGAATTATAGATGGTGGTATTAATTACAATTCAAAATTATCAAACTAAAACCCAATGTCCAAGTATTTAATCGAAAAGTATTAAGAGTTTAGGTCCTAAAGCGGCAAAGACATATCTTTTACTTCCTTATTCATTATGTGTTTCCATTTTGTTAGCTATTTGAGACTGAAAGAAAGCTGCTGCAGACTGAGGTGAAAATTGTGATTGTTGGAGAAAATGCATATAATAAGCCTTTTGAATTGGCTAATACTATGATTTGCATTGTTTAATTTCTTTTTCCTTTTTTTTTTCCCACTGATTTGTTCTATTTTCTAGATCAGCTATGAATTTTTATGATGAGTAACTGTTTTATTGCTTATCTAACAGACAACTCCTTGAATCTTCTGGGAAATTACAACTTTTGCACAAAATGATGGTGAAGCTTAAAGAGCAAGGACATAGAGTTCTCATTTATTCACAATTTCAGCACATGCTTGACTTACTGGAAGATTACTGCACTTACAAGGTATAGCTATGGTTCATTTAGTTCTACTTCAAAGTGTTTGTCTTTTTCTGCTGAAACAGTGAGATTTTCGACATATTGAGCATTAACTTTGTACTTGTGTGTGCCATACTTCACTAAACAGAAATGGCAGTATGAAAGGATAGATGGAAAGGTTGGTGGTGCTGAGAGACAAGTACGTATAGATCGATTCAATGCCAAAAATTCTTCAAGATTTTGTTTTCTGCTCTCCACTAGAGCTGGAGGACTGGGGATAAACCTTGCAACAGCTGATACTGTAATTATATATGACAGGTGAAATGCTTTCATTCCTTTTGTTTTCTTCCTTTCTGAATTAAGAATGAGAAAGTAGGTGATGTGGAAATGTGGCTGGAGTGGAAGTAGCTAATAGGTTTTGGAATCATTTTGTAGGTCAGAGACATGGATACTTGATAGAAAATTTGTCAAGTAGCATGCTGATAAAGTCTAGGGAAGGAGATAATATCACCAACAAAATGTGAATGGAGAGTCAATTGAATTACACTTTTGGGGTTGTTTGGTTCACCATTTTTCTATTTAGGAATCCGAATGACAATGAGTGATTTCCATGCTCAGTATTTGCTAAGAAGAAATCACATTATTCCCTTATGGGATGAGATTCCTCCATATATGGAAATCATTATTCAGTTCCACATTGTTATTAATCTTATTCCTATTTCCCCATCTTTTCTATGTAAATTAAACATATAAATATTATGATATATATATACATATATACATATTCTATTTTGAAAAATGTAAAAATTGTCAAAAAAATAATCAAATAATAGAACCACAAATGAAATCCTATAGATAAAATATTAGTAAAAAATCTATATAGCAATATAATAAATAATAATAATAATAACAACAACAATAATAATAGCATTAATACTAATATCATTATAATTATTAAAATTATTATTATAAATCAAATTTAAGATTTATAATAATATTAGTATTAATTCTACTATTATTATTATTATCATCATCATTGTCATTGTCATCATCATCGTTATTGCCATCATCATTATTATTATTAGACTAATCCTCTATTGTAATTTATTTATAATTTTATTTTATGGCAATTTTAATAAATTGTAATTATATTATTATATTTATAAAAAAATTTATATTTTGTAATTTTTAATTTGCATTTTGTAGTTTTCCCTTTTTATATTATATCTGGAATTTTATTCTTATCATTGGATGGACCTTAACTGTCATTTTGATTTCAATTCTGCGTGAAACTAAACACTTATGATGGGATCCTTGTTAGAACCATGAACCAAATGTCATCCATGACAGACAATGGAAATGAAATTGCACCTTATGATGGGATTCTCATTGGATGAATGCTTTATGTATCGTGATCTTGCTGGTGCTCTTAGGTTTCTAGAGGAAGTTGCAGTTAAACAAAGTAGTGAATTATGGTTAGGAAATCACTCATGTTTTCCTTCTTAGATAATATATGAAGATTACTTTTGGCTTGGGCTGAGCCTACTATGACTCAAAATGGATCCTTAATCACTTTCTTAATCATTGGCTTTGATGCTTCTCTATTTCTTCATTTATTTCTGTACATAACAAAAGAAATTGAACTTTTTGGTTTTGTTTTTCCTATTTGTCATATTGGCTTAAGTTTTTTGAAGTTTGCTACTTGGCATAAATTAGACTTTTTTCTTGCCTGTGTGTGATCTGGCATCATCAGCCTTTCATTTTTCTCTCTTTTTTTTAAACATTTTTTTTTTGCAGACATATTGGACATCATATTGGTACAACCAATATAATTTGATGCTCATTTAAGATCTTGAAGTGGGAATAAATTTCAGTTCATTCTGCTGATATGCGATGATTTTTATTTTTCACTTTTCCAGTGATTGGAATCCCCATGCTGATCTTCAAGCAATGGCTAGAGCTCATCGACTTGGGCAAACTAACAAGGTCATTTCAATGATGACTTAGATTCTTCTTGTTGGTTGTTGAAGCATAACAATCTTTGTTTTTCTGCTGCAGGTTATGATATATAGACTCATAACTCGTGGAACTATTGAGGAACGCATGATGCAGATGACCAAGAAAAAAATGGTTTTAGAGCATCTTGTTGTTGGCAAGCTGAAGACTCAAAATATTAATCAGGTAACAAGCTTCCCTAGTTTGAGGTTTTTTCATGTAACATTGAAACCTGTAATGACATGTCTATTTGCTGCTTAAGCTTAATGAATATGCTGATTTTATGGTTTCTAATACTTGGAGGTACCTGTGTCTCATGATTCAATTCTTATCGCAATATGGTACATTCTTAAGGGCAAATTGAAGATTTAGATGTGTCTGAAAATTATTCTTGGAAGTAGGCATCCATAAACAGACCACATTGGTTCTCTTGGATGATGGATTGGCTTCTTTTGTTTATGGAGTATGATGTTTATATCTGTGAAAAAGATATGGCAGATGGACTGACTGTTGTACAAGAGATGTTACTTAATGACCAACAGGCTATGCCAAAATCCATTAATAAAAATCCACTGAATGGCTTTTTTTTTTTTTTGTTTTTTCAGGAAGAATTAGATGACATTATCAGGTATGGTTCAAAGGAGCTATTTGCTGATGAGAATGATGAAGCAGGAAAATCACGCCAAATCCATTATGATGATGCTGCTATAGACCGGTAAAAGCTTTTCATTGCTTGTGCTTTAGCTTTCAACAATTTAAATTTTGGCTTAGGCTTACTACGCATTTTCTCTTCTGGATAGGTTACTTGATCGCGAACAGCTAGGAGATGAAGAAACCTCACTGGAGGTCGAAGAGGAGGAAGGATTGTTAAAGGCCTTTAAGGTTTCTGTCTTAATTTTCCAATGTGTATGCATGTATTTGGGTGTGTGGCAGTTTATGTTATACCTGATTCCGTTGCTCTATATTTTGCTACCTGAAAGAGAGATAGCAAGGGAGGGAGGAGGGAGATCTCCTTGCTGTATTTCTTTATACATTCGTGAAAATTTCTGGTATAGGTTCAAGTGAGCAACATGCTTAATTGGTTTTACTCTGTTATACATTGTTTAGAAAAACGACCGTTAACTTTCTCAAAGTTAGAAACCATGATTGCATATTTTGGGATCCCATACCCAAAGAGATGGCTGGCCTATCCAAACAGGAGAAGAACTCAAGCGCATAAAGTAAATAACAAACTCTTAACCAGCCTAATCAATGTTTTCCCACTATTTTGTTTTCCATGATTATATCCATGTTGTAAAGCTTCGTCTGCCTTTGTGTGCCTATGGCTAGCCTGCATTTCTATTCTTAGTACAAAGATATCATTGTACCTGTTATATGTAGGTAGCATTTGAATGTTTTCCTTCATTCAATTTGACTTTGCTTTTGTTATTTTCCCTCATTAAGTAAATGATAAAGAGTTGGGCGGAATTCTCTAAAAGCTATTGACATCTTACCTTTGCAAGTTTCTGCATTGTGTTTACTACTACTTTTATAGCTGCCTTGCATTTATTTGTCGTAATTGCTCTTAAAATAGCTTTTAAAGTTACTTATCTTAAAAAAGATTTCAAGACATGAAGATATTTCAACACATTCTTTTATCTCATGGATCAAGAAAAGTTAAAAAACATTCTTTTTATAATTATGTCAGTGTGTTCTGTATATTTAGCCTATGTCCTGCTGATAAATTTTTTATGCCAAATTTAATTTTAAATTGACGGTCTGGCTACTCTAGTGTCTGAAAACCACAACAGTGTTACTGGTTCATCTGATGATATATACTAACCGCTTGTAGGCCCAGTTTGTATGTATGGGTGCAGAAAGGTCCCAGATTCTCACTTGACGTGGGAAGAGATTTTTCTATTTTGCAAGTGTATGAAACTGCAAATTAATGTTATGGTCTAGAAAACATAATTTCTTATGCACAATTTCTGTTGACCAAATCATGCAACTAAAATGCGGTTGTATGACTTGATGTTATTTTGTTTCCTGCAAGTGTCAAATGACATAGACCTAAGGTTACCAAAATTTGTTGTCTTTCAGATTAAATGCTCACCGAATTTTAAGGATAAACCAAGCCCGAGTCTTTAGAACTTAAATCTAGGATTTTTATCGAATTAATGACTTAGCTGTTGTTTTCTATGTATGTAATTAGTGAATGAAATTAAATTACCTGCCTTACTTTCTATCATTCTATTACATTATTTCATGAGGCTGTTGATTGTCATTAAGAGTGGTGTTGTTGGATACATGGGAATATAGTCTGAAATGTATCTAGGCCTTTGAATGTTAAAATCTTATATTATCTGGTGCTTGACAAGTTGACCCTTTCTGCAAATATGGTAGCTTATGTGGAACTGTTAGAATTTGATATTTTTGGTTGCCTTTGTGGCCCAGATTTGCATTTACAATTGTTGTACAATGGTTGCACAAGTGTTGCTCATGCAGATTTATGTCCATTCCTAATTTGAGACATAGCATAAATTTGTGGTGCAACTGAATCAAAAGTTTCTTTTTCGTGAGGAGAGTTGGTGACTCTTTCAAATGCTTTGGTTCGGATTTTAGGCATATTAACCTTGTGGAATTTGTTGATCATAACTTTTATTAAATTCTTCAGTGATCTCTGGGTTTTCATCCTCTGCATTTTTGTTTTATGATTTAGGATTTCTGAATGAAATTAAAAATACTGTATATTTTAGGTTGCAAATTTTGAGTATGTTGATGAAGCAAAGGCAGCAGCAGAAGAAGAAGCACAAAAGGCTGCTGAAGAAGCTAAATCTACCCTGAGCAGCTCTGAAAGAACAAATTACTGGGAAGAATTGCTGAAAGACAGATACGAAGTGCATAGTATTGAGGAGTTCAATTCCCTAGGCAAAGGAAAGAGAAGCCGAAAGCAGGTATTTTCGTTTTCCTTTGCTCTTGATGATTGGGTAAAAAGGACTCCTTGTCTGGCTTCCTGGGTATATTACTTTGCAAGTTTGTGTCTCCCTTTAAAAATGTCATGCATTCAGGAAAGTATGTAACATTATCAGATTTGTTAATATGCTTTAGAGCTCATGATTCCAGTATCTTAGAATATATGGCTCTCATAAACCACAATGGGAAAAGGAAAACAGATAATAGTTGCTTTCAATTCTGTCTTTTCTATGGAATAAATGGTGAAATCTTGTTTTCTGTTCAGATGGTGTCTGTTGAAGAAGATGAACTTGCCGGTTTGGAAGATGTAAGCTCTGATGGTGAGGATGATAACTATGAAGCTGAGTTGACTGACAGTGAAACAACTTCCCATGTAACTCAGACAGGGAGAAGACCTTACAGAAAGAAAGCTCGAGGTACCTTTTTCTCCTACCCCGCTGGGTGGATTTGATGGCTGGAATTTGGCAATAGTGTTTAATTATGATGTATTTTGCAGCCGAGCCAGCTCCTTTAATGGAGGGTGAAGGAAGATCGTTTAAAGTGCTAGGCTTTAATCAGAATCAGAGAGCTGCCTTTGTGCAAATTTTGATGAGGTTGGACTAACTTTTATGGTCTATTTTCCCAAAAATGATTCTCTAATGATCCAAAATATTGTGTCTTCCCGTTTCTTCCTTTTCTGGATTGGGGGTTGCATACATGTCCAATTATAAGAGTTTCAGTTACCCTTTGGAGAACATATAAAGAGCATTCTATGTAATTGGATGTTTGTAGCCCTTTTTTTCTTGCAGTTTGTCTTATGCTAGTAATGTATTTTTCGTAGGTTTGGGGTTGGAGAGTATGATTGGAAGGAGTTTGTACCTCGCTTGAAACAGAAGATGTATGAAGAAATACATAGGTGCTGAACATGACCTTCATTTATTATTTGGCTAAATCCTTTTGTGGCTAATTAATTGCTTTGAAATTGACAATTGCAGTATCACTTTATCAACTTTTGAATAAATTAGTTTATTTTATTCATTTATTTTTTGGGTTGGAGGTGTTTGTGTGCATCTGCTTATAATTTCCATGAGATCTCTTAGTTATGCTTAACAGTCTAGTTGAAGCCTATGGTTTCTGCACAGAGCATGTATAAAGAGTAATGCCTTTATGCTACTTATTGTTAAAAATCTGCATAGCTGTTCTTATTATCAACATCCATCATCATCGTAACTTGTAATGATGCTTTTCAATGCTTTCTAGACCAATTATTTAGCAAAAAATGACCTTAACATCATTCATTGATTCAGCTGTGTAAATTGAATGATCTTCCTGGCTTAATCATTTGCACTTGGTAATTTGTAATGGTTGTATTATTTGTTTTGTTTGGTAAGCTTTAGTGCTTTCATGACCTGGTTTATTGATCACTTCATATTGTATATTGTGGCTGTATGGTCCTCTGATTTATGATATTCCCCTTGAATTCAGCTATGGCAAATTATTCTTGACTCACCTTGTTGAAGAAATTAATGACTTGCCAAATTTTAAGGGTAATTTTTCCTCAGACACAGAACTTGTTGTTTATGTGTCTGCTTGATTTCTGGCTGTTTTGTTTGATATTTTGCTGCTATCATTAATTTCTTTTGTAGATGGTGTTCCCAAAGAAGGGCTTAGGGTAGCAGATGTACTTGTTAGAATAGCAACCCTGAGTTTAATTGATGAAAAGGTGAGTTTTTGAATTAAAATTTCAGATGGTTCAGTTTTCACTTCTGCCCATTATATTAATAGATGATTAACCTCTGTTTAAATGAATGTTGATTTGTAACTGGTTATTTATAACATGCATTTATTGTGATATGGATGAACAACCCAGCAAATGAAAGATGGGTATAATTCATCTTCTTCTCCCTGTTCATATGCTATAAGTGTAAAGAGATGTGTGTCTGGCCATCCATAACTGTGAAGGACAATGTGCTTGATGCTGTTCTTTTCTGTTTTAATTAGTCAAGGAAAATGATTAATGATAGCCATTGTAAGTTGGCAGTGGCTTATTTGAGTAGGCATACGGGAGATATCAAAATAGCCTTGATGTACTTAATTTTTTATTTATTTTCTGATGTTAGTTCTTAAATTTACAGTTGATATGTTTTCAAAAATGGTAGGTTAAGTTTGCATCAGAGAACCCAGGTACTCCCCTATTTGAGGAGGACATTTTAATTTGCTACCCAGGACTGAAGGGAGGGAAATGTTGGAAAGAAGGACATGATTTGTTGCTTCTTCGTGCAGTGTTAAAGTAAGTATGCTTTCTTGGTTAGGCCTTTGGGATTAGGTGATATTATATGTGCTTTGTCAGCTTCTTTGTGTCTTTGGTCATAATAGCATTTCTGCACTGCATGATTTAAACATCGTTGCTTCCCAAGTTGTCTTCAAGAAAGATTTAATTTGAGAGATGATTATCAAGGTTTGCTTTAATGATGGTCTGACTAGGTGCATGCACATGCGCGTGCCTTTTACCTTCATCTAAATTTGAAGCACTTTTTTTTTTTTTCCATTTTAGCATTTGTTGATGCATGCTTGTCACAGTCTGTCTTTTGCATGTTGAATCAGGATCAAACATGCTCTGCCCTGCAATGTTTTGCAATTGGATTGAATAGTGGGATCTTCCATGGAAGAAATAATGTTGAAGAAACTTCTATTTGGAAAATATAAAGATTTTGGGTGCACCTTGAGATTTTGGGTATGCCTCATTGAAATATTGTGTAGAGAACATTCTTAGATGTTTGTCAACAATGGGCAAAAGAAATCTAATCGAGATTTTCTTTTTGATAGGCCTGTGTCTAGCCCTTATGGAACTCATATCTCAATCAGTTGCGATTTTTCAAGCTGATTGAACTTTAGGTGCTGCCTATCTGGCCTGGTGCTTGGAATTAAAGTTGTTGATGCTCTTTGTTGAAATAGAATTATTGTGATTGTGGGCTGCAGAAAGAGTTTTATAAAAAGTTATTGATGGGTGAAAGAATAAATGTTTTTGTGCCTGATGTATTTTATCCTTTGTATGCTTATGATCCTTCTTTTTTCCTGATATCACAATCTTCCGTTTGTTTCTCATTTTTTTTTTTTTTTTACTAAATTGATATGTAAGGCATGGGTATGGAAGGTGGCAAGCAATTATTGATGACAAAGACTTGAGAATTCAGGAGGTCATTTGTAAAGAATTGAGTCTTCCCTTTGTAGACTATACTACCCATGGACAAGCTGGTTGTCAAGCACAAGGTGGTTCTGAGAATAGTGTAGCTGCTGATGCACCCCAAGCCACAGGTGGTGCAAACCAAGCACGATTGTTTCAGGATTCTTCTATACTCTATCAATTCAGAGATATGCAGAGACGCCAGGTTGAGTTTATTAAGAAAAGAGAACTACTATTGGAGAAAGGGCTCCATGCAGAGTACCATAAATTATGCTCTGTAAGTGGGTATTACTGTTCTAAGTTCCTATGCAGCTACTTTTGTGCGTTATTTGTCAAATGGAATTATGCATAGAGCATATTGCTGCAATTTTTTTTTTTTAGATATTTGGTCATAATTTATTTTGTGGAAAAAAAACTAAAGGGGGCACAAAAGTCCAAATTTACTGATAACATACAATTAAATTTTTTAAGCAGCTAGCTGATTGTACATCTTTTAACAAATTTAACTTGTATGGAACCTTTTTAAACTTAATTTTTTTTAGAATTTTCTTCTATTTAACTGCTAATTGATATAAGCAAAAAGTGAACTTAGGATAGGAACAATCTAAAATAAAACAAATAAATGCTAAAATCTGCATTTTTATTACCAATTACACCTACATTGTCCAAAAAAATCATTTTTTTAACATTGTAAGTACTAACCCAGATTTCAATTTTTTTAAAAGAAATTTATCATTTTGACAGAAGTAGCAATGCATTATTGGTCGCAATTAATCAAATTTTTTTGGCTTTTTGTGCTTCTATTTCTCCCTCTCTCTCTCTCTCTCTCTCTCTTTTTTTTTTGGCATTTTCTTTTTTGTTGCTCCCAACTCCCTTTGTTGCACGCCCTCCCTCTCTCTGACTCCTTTAAGACACCTCCTCCATTCCTGCCATTGGCAGTGTCTGCTCTGCTGTCAGCCTTTAAAGCCCAGCTCTCGTGCCATCACAATGTGAAAAATCACAGAATTTGTTCTGCCAATAATGAATTGTTAAAACCTTTGTCTTTGTATTCATAAAATCAGTAAAAATCCAACTGTAAAATTTTAAAACCAGATATGAAGTCATAAAATTTAAGCTGATAGTGTCCAAGAGAAGATTTGGTTGATCCAGGCTGATTCTCTGATGTAGCTTCTCCAAATAACTTCTGTTCTTGTGACTCTATTATTTTTTGTTCTTATGGTTTTTGTATTAATTGTTGGAGTGAATCATTGTGACGATTGATTGGCTAAGGATGATAACTGTGGAGGATAGAGAAGGGTTGAAGGAGATTGGTAAGTTTGTGGCTGCAGTTTTTGGAAGGCTGTCGTTGAGACTGACTGTGGAATGTGTGGACAGATGGCCACTGCTGTGATTACTGCAACAGAGATGGGATGCTAGAAAATAGAGATGGCATTATTTTTCAGCAATAGAAGAGACAAGTTACTCCCAAAATAATTTACATAGATACCTTTAAATCTTGATTGATGCAAATTGAACAAGGAATCAAATATGTGCATCGATTAGGGAAATAGTTGTGCCGAGGAATAGTGACAGGATAAGAAGTCTATAAAATTTTGTTACATTTCCTTTTTTTTTTATGTGGTTCTTTACTTAATGTATGCATATTTGTGCATGATTAGTTTTAGTATTCTATGAGAAAATCGTTCATAATAGGACAGAATGACAACAAATGCCCAAGCAACTGACCCAATTAAATTTAGGATTAAGGCTTTGTTATGGTTGTGTGAAAGTTCTTGGCTTCATTTTGAGCCTTTCACTTTCACTCTTGCTTTAGGACACAAGTTTATTTAAATGGTCTAGCACTACCATGTGGAAAATGCCTTGTAGGACAGAAGAATTTGTGTACATGCTTATAATGATATGATATCTTACCTGCTTTTGAAATTGCATGTTCCCTTCCCGATTATGGTTACAGGCTCAGAAAAAACAAGATGAGGATGAGAAAATCGAAGACCTTGATGGTAAAATGAAAACAGCAGATGGATCAAATTTGGGCTCCATCAAGATTGATGATGATATAATCAATCATTTGCCAAAGATAGAACCTCTAAGTAAGTTATTGTTCCATTATGAAGCTCCACTCCAGTGGATTACCATCACAGCATGTTTGGATTTCTGAAAAAAGAAAAAAAAAAAGAAAGGGAAAAGAAACATCTATTAGAGATAGAGGTCTTCTTTTATTCTTGTTTTTTGTGGTGGGATGGGGTGGTTGGGTGACATAATTGGAACATAACGTGCACTGCATTACTTAAATGGGCCAATTTATGTCTTTAAGCCAAAAGAAATCTCATTGATGACTATTAATCTCAATCTTGTAGCGGATGAAGAGATCTTGGCAGCTGCTTGCAATGGTGATTTAGATCGACTGGAGTTGGCTGAGCTATATAACAAGGTAGATCTTCTATTAATGTATTTGAGTGTGAATTTATGTGCTAGGTGTCATGGTGGCAGTGGAGGATTTGACACATCAGGCCCTTTTACTCTTTGGCAGATTTGCAAAATATTTGAGCAAGACGTTCAGGAATCGATTCAGACATCCATATCCAACCAACCGGCGAGTCTTGAGCTGAGGCAGAAACTTCGTCCACTGGAGACAATTAATGAGCGGATGATGCAAATTCTCTCTTCTGTGCAGCACAAATCTGCTTCTGAACAGGTTGTAGTGGAGTCGGGTCAGGAGGCACAAGTTGATTCACCTACTGAGCAGAATGACCACAAGTCTTCTGCTGTGGAAGACGTTGAGATGATTAATTTAGAAACAGAGCCAGAATTACAGAATGAAACAAGCCAAATACCTTGTGATGCTTCAGCTTCTGCAGATCCGGCCATGACTGAAAATGATGTAGACATGGAAGAAATGAAGAATGACGCTGAGAAACTTGACTTGGGGGTTATTATTCTAGATGATTGAGGTGCATAAATGACATCCTAATAACCCATTTTGTCTTTTGTCTTACTGCAAGCTAATTCTGAGGCTTTAGAAATAAATACTTCGGTATGGGAAAGTTTGACATTTTGAGCCAGGTTTTAGCAATTGTTGTTTTCAGTAAAATTTGTCATTTTATGTTATATGTTCTTCTACAGAATTCATGAGCATATGTTATCGTCTTGAAAATACTGTTACTCTTGATGATGTTGTCTGTCTTGTAGAGGGAGTAGTCTGTAGTGAAGTAACTCAAGAGTGCGATTTGGAAATCGCAGGTCCAGCCTGTGTTAAGCTGTTGGTGCACAGAGAATGTTGCCTAAGCAGCTCATTTATTTTAAACTCCAAGTGTGGCTATACTTTATGGGGGAAGGAATGCACTGTGCTGTGATATTAATAAGTGTAACCTTCACAACCTAGCATTGTCATGACCTGTCTGTCTGCCCATTGTTCCCTTTGGCCGGTGCAGATTTGAATTTCAATTGGGAGAACTGTGATTTCCAAATCCAAAAACATTGAAATATTTTGTGTGCACCTGAGAAATGTCAACGAAAAAGGTTTTGGAGGAACTGGAGTTGAGGATATGAGGGGGGTATATGTGGCATGGGATTCAGGGATGTGGCCTATCTCTCTCTCTCTCTCTCTCTCTCTCTCTCTCTCGGCTAAAATACTAACTATAAACCAGAATCGTACTGTCATTAGGTTACTATGATAGTGTAATTGCTTGGGCAAGAAAATAGAATAGGCCTGTCTTGTGGGGGCTGGCCTACTGTTGAAAGCCGACCTGGCTAACGATTGCGATCAGTGGGCAGGCACTTTTATTCACTTCTTGGGCTCTCGACGATGTTCGTCAACGCTAAGCAGGTGCCAAGCGCGCACCAGTGATCTTGGCAGGTCTTGTGTTCTTCGGCCCTTACCTCCAGGGTGGTCAGGAAATTGAACCCAATCTCTTAAATGTGTCTAGTTGTCATGCCATCCGCAGGGCTCGAGAATCTAATTCCTGACGGGGCATGCTAAAGCTTTGTTGTTACTAAAGTTAGACCCCTTGTTACGTTTAGAACGGGCTAAAGGATACCTATGAATATTTTTTCCGTCAACCTCACTGACAGTAAATGTCTTCTTTCATGTTAAACAGCTAATATGTATGCAATTATGCATGTCGTCTAAGCTCAAGCGAGGACAGAGACATGTGTTGAGACTTAATAGCTTTTCTTGAATTATTGAAGTATCATTAACTGTCCTGAAACTGAAAATGTCATCTGTAACCGTAAAATTATGATAGCTCTGAAAATGCTTTATTTGCATTTTCTGATGTCATGGCAGCGATTACAGAAAGCTTCAATGAATTCTCTCGACTGTACCGGGTTTGGAATTTTGCAGCGCAAACGTACAACTGTACTCGAGGGCACGCATGAAATATGGCAAATGCTGGTAAAGTGGAGAGAGGAAGGGACAAACATGAGCTTCAAGGGCACGCGCGCTTTCCTCTTTCGTACGCCTACGACCTCCCTCTGCCTGTGCCACTCCCAATCCAACTTTTTTCTCTCTTATCTATTGGGAAATGCCAACCTACTCAGCGAGCTTCGTCCCCTCCATTTTTTTTT
>CM038604.1:7986932-8007397 GCA_021533255.1 Ceriops tagal
TTTTTTTTTGGGGGGCCCCGGGGAAGGGGGTGGTGTGGTTGCTCTCCTTTTGACTGGAAAGAAAAGCTTAGCAAATGAATAAAGCTTCTTTGCTGGCTTTCGTCTCGTGGAGATCTTCCCGAGTGCGAAGCTTTTTTTGTATCATTGATTTACACCAGCCAATTCTGTAGAATCTTGTGGAACTTTGGTTCTCAACCAATAAGCACAAACCCATGGAGCTTCCATTGGTGAGCAAAGTTATCTATTTTATAAACAGTAACTATTGAAACCCACGTTTGTATGCCAGACTACGTTTGTATGCAATCGTAGTTTAATTTGAAGGCACATATTATGGCTTGATTTTTATAACCCTCTAAGCCATAGCTATTAGTTTGGTTTGAGTTTTTTTTTTTTTTTTATAATTATCAATCCCACCAAACTAAGCTCCATACTCGTCTCTTGGGATATGAAAATAGTTTTAACTGTTATTTTCTAAACTATTGTTTATGGCAGATTTGGTAATGATAGAAAAAAAGGGGAAAAAAAATTCCCTTAGCTGACGAAATGGGCAAAGTAGGGCTTAATTTTGTAAGAAATAAAATTGAGCATGTATATATATGACCCACCAAACAGACATGTGGGTCTATTGGTAAATGTTATGGTCTCCTCCTTGAAAAAGAGACAGAGAGATAATTTTTCTTTTTTAAAAAATAATTTAAAAAAAAAAAACATGGAGACAGATAATGGGACATTGTCCACTCCAGTGCTTGTGTGAGCCAGATGATCCAGTTGGCGTTTCACTGGAACCCCTTCTCATGCAATACTCTTCATATTATTATTTGAATAAGTATCATTGTTTTTTTTTTTTTTTAGGATAACAAACATTAGGTATTAAAAGAAGAAATTAAATTGTATATCATTCACTAACCATCATGATATCCTGTAATTAATCCTAAACAAGTCTATAAAGTTCTGGTTAGAAGGGGAAAAAAATTAAACTTAATTAAACTGAATGCTTTAAGTCTCCCACCAATAAATTTTAATTAAACTGAATGCTTTAAGTTTAAGTTACAATCAACATTAATGAAAAAGGGGAAAATAAAAAATAAAAAACAAAGAATCTAAGCCTTCCTCACACGACACACTTATGTGTTAATATATGTCCCATAGAAATTAGATGGTCACTCTCCCTTGATATTTCATACATATTATTGATAATAAAAAAAAAAAAACAAAACACTTCGTCTTGATTATAAAAATGATCGGAAGGTCAAAAATGAAAAACAGAGTCATTATGACTCAAATACATAACCAAAAGATTTTAATAAAGGTGTCTTAACCAAACATACTAGAAACAAGAAACATAAGATACATTTCTTATCTTTAATCTCTTTACTTACATATGCAATAGGATCATTAGCCAAACATAATGATAAAGTATGTTGAATAAATATACTTTACAATGACAATTATAATAAAATTATAGTTTTAAGATATATACTGCACTAAAATATTATTTTTAAATATTTTTTATTAATATGCTTTTTAGATAAAATATTAATAAAGTTGTAAAATTGACATATATTATATTTTTTTCTTACAAATAGATTAATTATTCTCATAAACTCAAGATGATGATAATTGTACAAATATGTAAATAACTATTAGATGAGTAAGTTCACTAAATTGATTTATTATAAAAATTATGGCAAATTACATATTATCATATGTCAATTTTAATCTATAAATATGAATTGATTAATTAGATAATTGATAATAAATTAAAAGAATTTAATTTATTAATTTTTTGAAATTACAATTTCTAATTTATATTAATGGGTTGCATACATAAAGGTTAAGTTGAATTTGATTGAAAAATTTTAGGATGTATTTTTAAGGTGAGATATGTGACATTGGAAAATAAAGAACATATGGGTGTTATTTTCTCCTTCATATGATTGTCATTATAGGCCGAAGGAGGATGAAAAAAAAATTAATAATTATAATCATATTTAGGATCAAATGCAAATTTAGGTTTTCAATTCTGTCAAGGTCGCATACTTTTATTTTAGCCAATTTTAGTTGCAAACTTTTAAAATCAATCAATTTGAATCATATACTTTATCTTTGATCGATTTAAATCACCAACTTTGGAAATTTGATCAATTTGAATCAATTAATAATTACAGTTATTATTGCTTCACCAATGCTGATGTGGTAAATAATGTGATAATTTATATTGACATTCAAAATTTTTATTGTTAATTGGAGTTGATTCATATCATTGAAAATAAATTTTTTATAATTTAACAAAAATAAAAAAAATTACTTTCAAAACATTCTTACAGTATTTTATTGAAAATTATTCTGACAATTTTTTTAATTTAAAATTTCTTACGATATTTTATAAATTTTTAAAATTATAATTCAAATTGACGAAATATGAAAATTCATGACTTAAATTAAAATATTTTTAATAGTTTACAACATAGATTGCTATGTCACATAACATTTCAACATTAATAGCAAAGAATGAAAGGTTAAGATCATTGTCGATTCAATTGACCGAATTTATAAAATTTTGCAACTTAAATTAACTAAAATTAATGTGTGTTACCTAAATTGACCGCAAGTTAAAAATTTACAATTTAAATTGACCAAAATTAAAGTGCATAATCTAAACTGACAAAATTATTAAAGTTAGAGACCTATATTTGTACTTGATCTTAATTAATTAACAAATGATACACTGCATTATTAGAAATTAGGAAGTTGAAACTACCATTCTGTTTATTTATTCATAAATATCTCCATGATGTTGTGATTATAAGCAGAACAACTCCTCTGATAGTACAAAGTCCCTCTCTTCTGCGACCTTGAGCAAAAAAATTAGCTTATTGCATCAACCAGTTCATGGCCGGTCGGCATGAAAATTGTATGACGCCAGTTGCTATTACAAAGAAAGCCATTGTACATCCAGAAGCCCTGCATAACCCACCTACACAAAGATGTCGTCAATACAGGCAGTGTCCAGAACTCACGTACTTGGTTTTTCTCCAACAAGCCGTCCCTTGTTTACTCCAACAACAACCTAAACTCCAAATTCCGTTTTGAGTAGCTTGAAATCTGACCTGGAAGAGACCCTCTCCTTCTGGTGCCCAGCTGCGGGCAGGATATGCTTGGACCTATAGGATGGGAAGCTTAATCTTTGGTGCAACAACGAAGATGCAGCTCTAGTTCAGACAATGACTCAAGTTAGGATCTCGGAGCTTGGAGACCTCTCCCAGTATAATAAATGGCTTCTTTGAAAATCTGGTTTATAGGCCTGCTTTTAGAGCAGACTTCTCTGCCATTAGTTGTTGCTCAGGTACTGGTGAGAATGTACATACATACTTTTTCAAGTTCAATGCAAATTAATTACGTGCAAATGTTGTTTATATTTACAAATATATGTCATCAATATATATATGTGAATAGTGACATGTCAAATTGCACGGAAACAAATTTAAGTAACCAGCAGAAAAATGCATCGATATATATATGTCATGGTTAGGTTTTTTTCCTTCGTTTCTTTCTTTTTTCTTTTTCCTTTTTAATCCCTTTGTGGTGGGTTATGAATTATAGAATAAGAGTAGTCAAATCTTTCGCATATGCTCTTCCATCTGGAAGTGTAAATAGAATATTGGATCTAAAGTCTCAGAAAAAAACAAAAGACGCTTATCAAACCAAAAAATAATCAAAAATAAAAATAACTTTGTCAGTGATACTCTTTTTTTTTTTCTTTTGAATAAATAATGTAGCCAAGTTCCACAATTATGTGTTTAGATATGCAGGTGACACAATTTGGTTGTGGAGGCTATTCTGTAGGAATTGGCGCCATCACTCCCTGTTTGATGGACCACCCATTTATGGTTTTCTGTGTGCATGGGCTTCTAACTCAGCAATAATGAAAGAAAAGGGAGCCATTAGCTGCGGAAGCCAGTGCACGAGAGATCGAGGAGTAATTTTGGAAGGTAATCGCCAGGCTGCCAAAGCCAAGGTGAGGGCTGCAGCCATTGAACATTTGTATCATTTGATACAACAAACGGTTGCTGATCATGGACACAACCTCTCTAGGGATCAAAAATATTGGTGATAGAAACTTTTGGCACATGGGTTGCTCAAATTATGTTTTGAAGGCTTCTCATCTAAGTGGTACGATGATGGATAACCTCAAGAGGAAAATATTGGGTGAAAGGAGAGACAGCTTCTCATGCTCGTCATCCTTCGATGTAGTGGCAGCTGACCGGTGGAAGGTTTTTTTTTTTTTTTTAATTATGTTCTAACTCTCATTCAAAAAAACTCTAAAATATATATAATATATAAAATTGTACTAAATTACGTAAAATTTCATTTTATAAAATTTAATTAAAATTACGAAAAAACACATCGTAGTTTTTTATCTTTTTTCTCGCTTGTCCATGTACTCCTCAGTTATCTGGTACACATTATTCTCTCCCACTAGAGAAGAACTCAAATAAATCAGCTACATTAAATGTCTTGAAGATATTCATATCATTAGGAAGCTTGACAATATAAGCATTGTCGTTAATTTTACGCACAACTTCATAAGGACCATACTTTTTTGACTGTAATTTGTTATACTTGCCCACAGGAAAGCATTCTTTCCTCAGGTACACCATCACCTGATCACCAACTTCAAACAGTTTTTCCTTCCTATGTCTATCAGCAGCCGTTTTGTATTTCGCATTCGCCCTCTCAATTTTCTTTTTTACCTCCTCAATGATAACTTGACACTGCTCTGTCATATTCTTAGCTGTCAATAAAGCTGGTACAGAATAAGGACTCATGCTGTCTCGAATGAACCCCTTGTCCAACAACTCTTGGACCTTCTCCTGTAAGACCTCAATTTCCTTAGGATTTATCTTATAGTGTGGTAAATTTAGAAGACTTGCTTCAGGTACCAAGTCTATTTGATGCTGAATATCCCTCAAGGGTGGTAGTCCCTTAGGTAGGTCATCAAGAACCACCTCACTATACTCCTCAAACACTCCCTTAACCGCTTCAGGGACCCCTTCACTCACATCTTTATCCCCAACTATCATATTCTTAACAATGAGCGCATGACCCACCTTCGACTCTTTCAAATCCTCAACCCTCTCCTTATCTGACTGGGCAATAGTCAAGAAAGAGTGTTCCTCTATCTTGCAAGTTCTAGAGCGACCCTCTAACTTCAAAGGTAACAAGGTATACTTCACACCCTCCTTTTCTAGCTTATAAACATTTTCTTTACCTGCATGTTGGGCGTTCACATCGAACTGCCAAGGTCTCCCGAATAGCAGATGACATGCATCCATATCAACAATATCACAGAAGATTTCATCTCGATATTTCTCTATAAAAAATGGCACCTTGCACTTCTCCTTCACCTCAATTTTCTCGGCCACCTTAATCCACCCAATAGTGTATGGGTATGGATGTTTTTCGACAGGCAACTGTAACTGTTTAACAACTTCTCTCCCGATGATGTTTTCACAACTCCCATTGTCTACAATCAAGTCAAATACCTTTCCTCCAATCGTGCCCCTGGTACGGAACAACTGGTGTCGTTGGGTATTTGCCTCCTATTTTGGTTCTAACATCATCCGCCTAATCACATAAGCTGGCTCCACTTCACCATTCTCCTCTTCATCATATTCATCCTCTTCATTAGACTCACAACACACCTCTTCTTCATCATCCCTATCTACAATATGAACATTCCTTCTACTAAAATACTCATTAGATCTATGACCAGGCTGATTACAACGATAGCACTTACCTAAAATTGGTTTGACATAAGGGTTATTTTGCTTCTGGACTCCTTTAGGCTCTATAGGCTTATTCCCTTCAATCCTTTCATCCCTCTTGGCAGTATCTTCGCCAAATTTACTCGACAAATTTTTATTTTTCTCAACACCCACCTTACTGCTATTAGCAGCATCACTCACGAACCCTCTTCTTCTTCCACTTGTATATCTAGTGTTCTGCTCCTGCAACATTAACTCGGCTTGGAGAGCCATATTTTTCGCCTCATTCAAATTCCTCAAAACCGCAACTCCTATTTTATCCTTGATTTGCAACTTCAACCCATCCACATATCGTGCAACCTGTTGACCCTCACTCTCTCTCAAGTCATTTCGTTCTGTCAACCTCATAAACTCCACGGTATACTCATGAACAGATCTTAGCCCTTGGCGACATTATTGATACTGCTGGAACAGTATCTACTCATAATCTGGAGGTAAGAAATCGCGTTGTAGTAGTTGTTTTATATGGAACCACGTTCTCACCGGATGTCTCTCTTCTCTCTGTCTCCTGGTCTGCAGCCTCTCCCACCAGGCAGAGGCTCCACCCTTCAATCTGCAGGCCACCAATCTAACCCGTCGATCTTTTGGTATCTCCATATAGTCGAAGAACCTATCAATATCTGCTAACCAATCTAAGAACTCCTCAATATTAAGACTACCATTAAAATATGGAATATCAACCTTTTAACGGTAATCACCCTTATCTCCTTCATCATACCCATAGTAGTTCCTTCGATACCCTACATCACCACCTCGTCTCTGTGGTTGCCTTACTCCATACATAAACTCATCCTCCTCAGCAGATTCATTGTCCGAGATTTGCACAATCCTATTAATAGCTCTGGGTCTGTTAATTGGATTAACATACCCATCTCTTGCCCCAGGCCTATTACCGCTAATAATCTTTAAAATGCTGTTCTAAGCATTGGACTCTTTGATCTAAAGTATTGAACTCTTCTCTAGGAACTCATTGATCGGTCCCTTGAACTCCCGCATTCTAAACACCGTAAAAAATATGACCGTTATCAACACCTTGATTGACTGACATTTTCCCAAGAAATTGCCTAAACTCTAATACCAATCTGACGCAGCAAAAAAATTAATCAATAATAGAAAATCAATAACAACGATTAAATTTTAAAGAACAAAAGGTACAAGCCGCCTTAAAAAAAAGTTGGTATAGTATAATACATTCTACCTCTTACTAAAAAATTTTAAAATATATATAATGTATAAAATTATACTAAAATTACAAAAAATATCGTTTCGTAAAATTTAATTAAAATTACAAAAAAATCTATCGTAATTTCTTACCTTTTTTTTGTTTGTGCATCTACTCATCGGTTACGTTATTTACGTCAAAAGTCACACCAAGGTACATTATGTAGCTATCAGTAAAAGGTTGGATTTGGGCCAGAATTAAGATAGAATCTTAATCAATTAGCATTCATTTTCAATTCAGGAAGAGACAGAGAGTCAAGTGCCAATTATTTAAACAAAGGAAACAAAGCTGAAATGGTACTGAAATTGACAATTTTGGGAGTACACCAAATAATCCATGAGAAGGATGATATCCAAATTTTTATAATCAGGGACAAACTTGGGTTTCCGCTTTCCACACATCATATGCGTGCCTAAGTCTCTATAAATGAACATAAGCTTGAACCTTGAAGTTAAATTAAATAGGACACTCGATGCTCTGATTAAAGAGCGAGTCTTCATATGATGAAAAAGTTATTCTATTATTGCTTAGTACTACGGGTTTAAAGCTTAGAAACTTCCTCTTTGCTAAAAACAAAAGGAAGGCAGGTTCGCTAGATCCCACCCTTCCCCAGACCCCCCGAATGTGGGTGCACCAGTGCACCTTTTTTAACTCGATCGTCTTGAGTGATTCAAGTAAGGAACAGGGGTCTAGGAGTGAGTAACGAACTGAATGAATCGGGCAAGGAATGTGAGTAAAGAAAGAATGGTATGCTTGCAATTTGCCGTGGACGCGAGGAACAAGAACAAGATGGCGCCGCCGGTTACAAGGTGTTTCAGCGGCAATGCTTATGTGCTGACATCCATTGCATTAAGTGCCAGAGAAATGGAGGAAGGAGGTTCTGAAGCCATTATAGAGATGATAAAACAAGCTAAAAACTCTCTTGACAGCGAAAACGTGCATGCATACATGGAGGCTCAGCGGACCCTTCGTCCACTGAAGGAGCTGACCCAGGTTTAAGACTGGACCAGGACACCATTCTACAAGGTTGATTTTCTACATGGAAATACGCCCTATGTATCCCCATTAGTTGCTCCAATCCCTCAAGTTGTGTACTTCATGCAAAACCCTGTTACTTGAGGGGCATCGATATGAGGATTGGCTTGTTTCCACAAGCACTAGATGCTTTTTCACACTACTTCTGTTGAATTTGCAAGCAGCCTCAAGAAATGCCTTTGATGTCTCTTAAACATTCCTTGTGTTTTTGTCCTTCTTGTTTGCGATGCCCCTGTGGGTGAACTTCAGGGAGGATGTGAAAAGATCACAAGCAAATGATTGTTGAATACGATAATCATATTATGTCAAAACGAGGGGTCGATCAGGACCTAGTTTTCAGATTCATAATATATTTGAACTTGTCCTTTTGGTGGGCATTTCCAATTTCCAGAAGATATTTATCCACTTTGTAACACTGGACGCATTTTTCTTGGTCAGGACAATACCTCATTGCTCTATTGTGGGAGTCTTATGATACCAATTGTGCACAGGCGAACTGGTAAGGTAAAAACATCCTCATAATGCATTTGAACTGCCACGAACACTGTTGAGAAACTTTGCTCAATCAGCTAGTGCAAATGACTGCGCTGCTTAAAGTCAAATCAAAACAGTATTAACATAACCAATACAGTCAAGTAGGGGAAACGATAGTTGGAATACTTCGATAAAAGTAGTCTGAGATCCCCAAAGACAATTTCAGAAAGAAGCTGCGGTGCTTCAATATTTCTATAGGAGACACTTATCTTTTCCTAAGACTTGGCATCTAAAATCGACTCTACATGCACTTCCCGAAAGAATAAGTGCTGCATCCAAAGTCTCCTTCCATGAATTTCAGCTGGTCTTGTTCCTGCATCACCAAATTGTTGTTACCAATTGTCAAAGAGTAAGGAGAGACAAAAGCTGCACAGGAGTTGTTAGAAGATGGAGACCATAGCAAAATGGCATGAAGATTCTGCAAGAGGAACAATAAATTCTTTTTTTTATAAGCCAATTAACATATTCTTAAAAAAGCGAATGTTATACAAGGATGAAACATATCCTACAAATCAGCATAAAGCCTCCAAAAAGCCCCAGCTGTCCAAAACCCAACATCAATGCAAGAACCCCCAACTTAAGAAATTAAGAAGTACAAAAAAAATCACACACTGCAGAATGCTCTATGAGCTGCCACAACCCACGACGTGGAACTACTTAAAAACAGGTGAAAAGAAACAGACAAACAGCAAAAGTTAAACAACGGAGCTCATGTCTTCCCATGCTTACACAAGCAGAACCATCTAGAAACTGAGGTTTGCACACACTGCATGCTAATAGAGTTATCAAGCAGGAAACAAGGACAAGACCAAAGTCAGGACCTTGCTCTGATCAAAGCACTCAGATATACTTGCCACAAGTCTGCAAAGCTGTCAAAATTCAATCAATCAAGTCCAGAGCCGTAAGTTGCCAAGATTTTCTGCCACATAGATGTAAGTTGTGGGAACATAATAATCAAATTGTAATAAAATGAGAAAAGAAGGCAATCCGTTCATCAATTTTAGCTTCAAGAAACAATCTTGAGGTTGCAGCATTGTGGGTATGTCCATAAAGTGTGCAAAGAAATAACTGACACAATGCCTACATCATGGTATTACTAGCAGCTAGTCTATCTTGAGTAAGTAGGATGTACTTTTCATCTGTCTTCTTGAAAGTAAAATACAAACTCCACAACAAAGGAAATGAAATGGACTTCATGGAATATAGAAGTTCCATATGTGGATCTGAAAATTTTTCTACTAAATACTCAGCAAGAAACATTGGTACTTCCTTCATGGTGATGAAAAGTAGAGCATTCAAACGACATGCATGCACCAACAGCACTATGTTTCTACTGCAGAATGTGACTTTTTGAAATAAATAACTGAATGAAGTAATTTACCTGTTTCACCATTACACGTGCAACATCCTCCAAGGAGCCAAAATTATTGGTTAGAGAACTGTCCTGTGGCTTCTGTTGGCCTATCATATACCCAACCTTTGACCCCAATAGTGTCTCCAGTGGAGAATCTTCGACCTCATTATTCCTCATCAATGAGGGATCAAAAAATGTAGGTTGACCTGCTGAACTGAAGCTTGTGGGTCTGTGGAAAATTGAGACATTTTCATCCAAATTCTGACTCCTTGGACTAAGAGCAACGTTATTAGGAATAACAGAATTTATTGAAGCACACGATTCATTTGAGAGGCAAGAGACATCTTGTCTCAGGTTATCCCAAACTTGTGAGGCATTACCGATCATCTGTCTAGCATTGCTGCTAGCTGAAGCTACATCGTATTGAAAATTTGCTTTAGGGTCCTCCTGCAAGTGAATGGGCAATGCAGAAACAGTAGACACATCACAATTATTAGTCCCATTTTGCAAGGCCAATCTCGATATGCCATCTCCAATGTTACTGGGATGCAAATTAGCCTGTTTAAAATGGTCACTAGAGGTAAAAGAACTTGATTGGATAGCAGTGGACTGAACAATACTTGACCAGCTGCTAGAGCATCGACCATGATCCAGGAAAGGGGAAGAAAACCCTGTATCTAAGGAAGCCATTGTAAGAGAAGATTGCTTTCCAAATTTGTGGGCACCTAGGTCCCTTTGAGGATGTCCTTCTGAAATTGCTGTTCTATTTGAAACACTGAAAAAAGGACTGTTTGAGCTTCCAACCATTGCTTTTTTATCTAGAAAGCCATTTGAAACAGGGAAAGTGTTTGTGTTATCAATGTTGTTGGGAAGTTCTCCGGTGTAGTCAACACCCTTGCCAGGTTGTATTTGATCAAGTTCTAATGTGAATGGCAACCTTTGAAGTAAATTAACAGCATTTCCAGTTTGTATATTAGGCTGGAATTGACTCTGACTATTAGAAAAGTCACCAGTGGTTTGTACATGCCCTGCTTGAATCACTCCCAGAGAAGGAAGGCTGTGCATGCCCAGAGCAGCTGGAGAATTCAACCTACCCAGTATCCCCCCATGAGGGAGAGATCTGAGAGCTGTATTTTGATATTGCCCCTGTCCTGCCAAGTTGTGGAATCCAATTCCATTAATCGAACCCACATGCAAGTAAGAAGCATCCTCACTGCGTAAAGCTGCCACCATATTGGCATGCTGGTTGGACACAGTACTGATCCTTTTAAGGAAAAGCCTATATTTCTACAACCAAAGAACAATATAATTAACTTCTCATGTGATAATGTTTGAACTACTGCAAGAGAGTTAACACCACATGCCTGAAGATGGCTGGCCACATTTTCTCTAGTAAGCTTTTCCACGTTCATCAACTCAAGAATCTTCTTAGGTACAGCCTCTGCATCAGGAAAAGGAGATATACAAGATTAGAAACTGAAGCAAAACAAAAGCCTATCCATAATTTGATTTACCATTAACCACTCACTTACCAGTTCAACTACCTTTTGGGTCAGATAAATTGCTGAAACTCTCTAAAGATGAAAAATTGAACCACATAACATTGACAAATGCTAGAAACCAAATAAAACTGCTATATTAAGTAGATGCATACATGGTTAGAAGTAATAGTAAAGCATATGTGAAAATGCAAGCATACATAGATGTTCAAATGTCTGCAAGCACAAGCACACAGACGCGTGCACGCACACGCACACACAGACAAAAACAGAATTACAGACATCAATCATACACCCTATGACAACAATTTGACATTTGAAAACACTAGTAGAAGATGAAGACAAATGACATACTCTCAATGCCCAACTGATTAACAGCTGCAACAAACTTGCGATGCAATTCAACTGACCAAACCACCCGAGGCTTTTTCTGGGTGGCTGGATCCTCACTTTCATGTCTATCTTCATCACAATTCTCATCATCATCTTCATTCTGGTCCTTCCTTTTTTTATTAAACTTTGGGTCAGGTGGAACATCACCACCCCCATGTTGAGGCTTGTCTTTATTGTCCAAGCCATCTCGGTCCTTGTTATCGAATTTCTTCCTCCTAATTACATGTTGCCAGATGGTCTTTAGCTCCTCCATTCGAACAGGCTTCAGCAAGTAATCACAAGCTCCATGAGTAATCCCCTTCATGACGAGCTTCGGATCACTATTTGCTGACAACACTGCAATTTAATGTTATTCAATCAGGGTCAGAACCTCTTTGAGCAAGCACACAATGCAAAGAAGTGCTCAAGCAACTTTTTAAACCAACAAGAACCAGGTTGTAATTTCCATCTATGGAATGAATCTCATAGTGATTTTTAATCAGACAAGTAGCAAGAACCAAAAAATGTCATGAATGTCAGAAAACTTGAAATAGGACAAAATTCAAAATAAAAAATTATTGATGATTCAGAGATTACCAATGTGAATGAATTTAGTATATCTAATAAAACTTTTCTTTCAAACTTTTAAACCAAAAGAGAATAAGAAGACCATGTCTGGTTTGTAGGCTCACTTATGACAGGTAGGTCCATCTCAAGCCCCACAAGCTCAAGCAACTTAAAACCATCCATGTCTGGCATATGAACATCACTGATAACCAGATCAAACTTGTTCTTGTTATCTCTCAACATCTTGAGGGCTGCGACTGCATGACTTGTCGTAGTAACTGCACAATCCAGATAGAACGCATAGAACAAAAAAGCTACTTGTGAAAATCCATGAGTGCAAACTGCAGAGCAACCACCCCACTCTCTCCCCCAAGCCTAACAAAAAAATAGTCACACACAAGGTGACATACGAAAGGGGAAAACAAAGTTATACCATGGTAATGACTTGACCAAAAAATTACTTAGAATGATTCCAGAAATTAACAGACCTGTAAAACATGGATATAGTATACGAATCTATTATGCACTTGTAAACTTTAGACAGGGATTTAAAAAAAATAATAATAATAACTCAAACTCCAAAGAACCGAGGAGAAAATAATGCATGGCTCAATCAATTTAGCAAAAAGTAAATTATATAATTCTAGAGAAAGAAATTAAATATCCAAACATCTAAACTCAACTTTATTCCGATAAGGAGGAAGGAGGTTTTTTTTTTTTCCTGAGAAAATGGAGGAGCAAAATCAAGACGCAATATATAGTTATTTTGATGGTCAATTTTTACATGGCCTGGTTCCAAAAAAAAAAAAAAGACACACAAGCAAAATCGCCAAATCAATATCTAAAACTAGTAAAACTGAAGAACGAACCATACAGCCAAGAAAAGAACAACAGAGAAAAAAAAAAGAACATTTACAAAAACCTGTGAGGGAGTCAAGGAAACATAACAAAAACACAGAAACAGAGAAACAGACAGGGGGAAGACCTTGATATTGGCATCGACGAAGCAGAGTTTCTAGCAGTAAGAGGCAAGTTGGGTCATCGTCAACGGCCAAGACCCGCAAGCCAACGGGAAACTGGTCCTTGGCCTCTTCAATTCCCTTGCGTACAGTCATTTCTTTTAATAGTTTCTTTTGCTTTCTTTCAACGGAATGTTAAGGAAGCGGTAAGAACAGACAGGGCTGCAGAGTACTTTCAGGCAAAACCCTGAACAGAGAAGGCACTATAATAGCAAAAGATTGCAACTTGCAAGAAGTTGAAGCTGACTTAAGAGAGAGAAAGTTGGGATGCACTGATGGGGGGCTGAGGTGGTACACTGAGAAACAGCTTCGGAACGGCGGCAACTCTCTGTCTCTCCCTCTCTCAAATCTTGTCTTTGAGTCGTTAGCACTAACCGTGCATTACAAAGAGTGAAAATTATAAACGAGATATCTAAGCCATATACGACGGGAAATTAATAATACATGCTGATTGGTGAAATCTTTGACTTGCTCAATGCTCACTGATTTGCCAATGGAATAACTTTACTTATAATCGAAAATCAATCTTTAAGTCCATTGAAATTAAAAATTAGAATGAACATTAAAATAGAAATAAATAATTACGCATCTATGTGTTTGTGCTTTTCAGTGGCAAAATGTCACGGTGAATGATGTAAAATAATAAACGGAAGTTGGACTCCCCGCCACCCCCCACCAAAAATTTAAAAAAAAAAAAAAAGTAAAAAACAGAGAGAGAAGTACGTAGCTTTTCACACACACCTACTCGTCCCAGCAACTAAAATCTGAACATTTTTCTCTTAAAGGTTTAAGAGCCTGCACCCAGGGTCATATCTCCTTCCGTGGAAGTTGACGCGAGAGATTTGTTCAGATTTTTTGCCTTTTGGTTGGGGATTAAAAAAATATAAAATAAAATTAAACTTTATAACCCTAAAAAAAATGTGTCTAGAAGTTTTATATATATATATATATATTTTTTTTTTTATTTTTTATTTTTTATGAGCCCGCCACATGGACTGGCCTTATTGACGGAACACAGACGCGGGGAATGGGAGGAAGGGGGACCCATGATTGTTTGGGATAGAGGGAAAAATCACCAAAAGACATAGCTCGGGGGATGTCTGCTCCATCTGGTGGCCACATTTCCTTACTTTCCCCCCCCCCACTTCCCCGCCTTTTTTATATATATATATAAATTCAGAGGCAAGTTTTTCTTCAGATGCTCCTTTGGGTTCTTGGGTTATTCTTTCTTAGCGTTCGCATATCTCTTACCTAAGTCAGTCACCTCTTATATTTTGGTGAAAAGCCAAGAAATTAATACAATTAATAAAATAACACAAACTTCTTTTTTTTTTTTTCCCTCCTATTTATTATTTTGTATCCGATTGTGCTGAATCACTTCTTCTTGAGCCAAGGGTTTTCCAAAAGCAAAAACGTCTATGTAAAAACAAACTCACATGTCAGCTGAGCTGCCTCAAATACTTTGCTATAGGCAAAGCAAAAGCAAACAGCCCAAGTCCCGTGTGGACGTGCATTTGCTTTGTAGATTTTTTTCTTGTTTTGCCTTCGGCTTTTACGAGGCCTAAAAAGGGGTCTTTCATTTTAGGGGCTAAAGCATCACAACGCAGCGACAAGGAACACCAGCATTCTAACCAAAAAAAAAAAAAAAAGAAGTAAAAAGAGACATCACATCATATCCAGAGGAGAAAGACCAAAAAGCCCAGCATGGCACCAATTAATCCGGCGGTTTGGTGGGATGGAAATATAATTGCAAGTCATGGGGTTTACATGTGTTTCCGAGCGTGGAAACTTTTCAGAAACTCGAAACCAGACAATATGACACGAAGTGCTCCATAGCATCAGCTTATAATTATAAGACAGATTGGTTATGCAAATTAAAGGACTGTTGCATCTTTGTCATTAATTCATTTTGAGAAAAAAAAAAAAAGAGTATAAAAATACAGCCTTTCCCTCTTTTATTATTTTGAGTATCAATTATTTCTCCGACATCCCATAAAGCCTCTCCTCTCATGAATTTTAGTGAGCATGCATAAAATTATACTATACGAGTGCAGTTAAGGTGACTCATGTTACGCAGTGTTATGCATTGTTGTAACTATTCACGCATATATTTTTTTTTCGATTTTTTAGTACATAATATGAATTAGTAATAGAAGTTATAAAGATATGCATATGACAATTATTATAACATGATATAATATAAATTTATGTATAAAACATATCAAATTCATTATGTCCATATTATAACAACGAAGTGCGGCAAGACAGCCTTCCAATCGCACGTAGGCATTTGGCATTGCAGCTTGCCCGGCCTGGCCCCCGGATTGCATGCATGCATTCAGGGGCAGCCCGCAGGCCCCATCTTACCGAGGCATTGTGTTACGCTGCGCACTGCCCAACTTCCTACACACCCCAACTTTCTACACACTCCAACAAGAAGTTACCTTAAAAAAAAAAAAAAGGGTAATGTTTAACTAATAGAATCAGAACCTATCCTTTATGTCTCTAAGAACACCGATAAAAATATTAATAAATTTAACATGAAAGGATGTCATTAATAAATTTGACGTAAAAAAATGTCACGGATGCATACTCAATTCTCATATTACTAAAAAAAAAAAAATTTACATTATATAAATGTAGATGTTGAATATATAATAAATTGTCTTTTGAGAGAAAAAGTAACCACCGCTTAAATTGGCTCGGCAGCTCGTAGAAACAACCCGCTCCCCCGATCGCTTGCCGGCATCAGCCCGCCGTCCTCTATAGCGCGTAAGCATCGACACGACAACCCGGAGATGGCAGTCCGCTGGCCGATAGCATAATTTTCTGCACCCACGCGTAATATGATTGGCGCCCATTGAGATTCTCACTTTCTCACACTTTTTCCGATGGTTGGTGGAAAATGAGGAATGATGACTAATAAAAGTTTAATTACCAAATCACAACGTGTTTGAGTGCCCACTATCTTGTGCATGCCATCTCAGTGGAAAGACCTTTAGCATGTGGACTCCAGGGAAGGCGGAGTGCCATCTCATTAGACGTTTAATTAATTTGATTCATCTTTATCCAAATTGAGGTGTTTTAACCTCATAGGCTCTGGCCAAAAACTTTAATTGCAGGTTCTTTTAATTCAAGCTGATCCGAGGCCAAGGAAAATCTTGGCCAATCTCCCACTCACCCCGCCTTTGGGTGCTTAACGACAAGAGACATTAATGGAGTTGTATATATGGTGGCTATGATGTTTACTTTATGGACCCCAAATAATCAGCTAAAGATTCAGTCTTCGTTGCATGATGGGTGCCCACAAAAAATTACAGATACGCGTACTACTTGGATTGGCCAAAAGGAGCAGAAGCGCACTTTTCTTTTTCTTTTTCTTTTTCTTTTTCTTTTTTTTTAATTAAAAAAAATAATTTAACCAACGAAAAAAGCATTTCATTCATAATAGCTTTACCATAGAAAAAAATTCACACGGCTCTCTGTCCCTCTCCCCATCTTCTATTTTCTCTTCAACTTCTTGCAAAAATAATAGAGAAGGAAGAAGAAGCGACACAACTTTGTTGATCATATATATATATATATATATATATATATATATATCCAGAGGAGAAAACTGGCAGTAAGAAGATGACAATAAAAACGCAAATGAAGTTGGGGGCCCGCCGTTGGCAAATAAAATGCCAAACGCCGGCCCCAGATGGCTTCTAAAAGTTGAAAGGAACTGAAGAAAGACGGTGTGGAGGCGAGGGAGTACGCTGCAGAAGGTGCTCAATTCACCTTTTTTTTTTTTTTTTTGGTTGGGGGGGGCTTACAAGGTCATACATACATCTGCCCCTTCGATATTAAAAAAAGTCGTTCACTGTGCAAACTAAAACACCAATGTTAAGCGCAATTTTTCCAATTAAAATTACAACTTTAAAGAATTATGGGTGTATTTCCACTCTTTTCTGTTCAATGTATCTTGTATCTTATCTTATCTTATCTTATAGTCAATAACATATTAGAGAAACTAGAAAAAAAAAAAAAAGGCAAATATACCGATTTGAGTTAATGAATTACAACAAAGAATGGCTAAATGAATCACTATTGCCATACGACCGAATCGGTAAGCAAATTTCCATACGATATATATATATATATATATATATATATATATAATTTATATATTTATTTTCAAAACTTGAAAAAGGTTATTCTTACTTTGTTATATGTGGTAACTTTTTCTTAATTTAATTGTCACATGGTGACTTCTTTTTAATTTATAAATTAAATAAAAAGAAAACAAATAAAAGGAGAAAAAATAGTCAAAAATTTAACTCATTTTATTTCTCCTTTTATTTTCTTTAAAAAACAATTAATTGTTTAAAGGTTTTCTTCATTGGTCTATACTTCTTTTTCTATTTTTCTTAAAAATAAAAAAAAAATTAATCCTTTTCATTTAAATTTCAATTATTATTTATTTAAATAGGAAAAAATTACTCCTAAAATAAGACAATCAATAAAACCAATTATTCCCCTTGTTTAAGAATTGATATATAATTCAAATACTCTCTTTACCTCTATAAATATGATGTTATATATTTAAGAGGTTAACTTTATTCTAAATTAACAAAAAAAATATATTCTTTAGAGAGATTCACATTGATTAAGATTTAACAATTTGGATTTATAATACTTTTATTATTATCTTATCTAGAATAACACAATAATTATAGTACATCTTAATATTTGATTAGTCCAACATACTTCAGCGTTGCTACATGGAACACCTTGACAGCAATATGAGAGCAATTAAAAAATATATATAGATTAATCCTATCTTACTTAATCCCAACAAATACATGAAATTTATCGTAAAAAAAAAAAACAAATTATTTTATTGTTATCTTTCCCCTTACTACTATCACGTAATAATGGCATTGAGCTATGACTTTATGTACGTATATACATAAGACTCGTGCTGGGTGCCAAATCTTTGAGATTCCCTTGCCTTTTTGGAGTCACATGAGTTTGTGATCGAGGCATAGGGCTAAGAACAGCGTAGATGGCCTGCATAAGATTAAGATGCTTGCGGATGCGTATGCTGAACAAATGTGACAGGTGGGGTACCTACAGAGTCTACTTGCTGCTGGTATTGCTTTCTCTTTTTAATTCATTGGGCGGAGCATCAATACTTTTTCAATCAATGAACTTGAACAAGCATCTAGATTGCGTTGTTATGTATTGCATGCTTTGGTCGAGACACCATGGTGTGGGGAAGTTCATAAGGGCATATCAATGTACAAAGTCTTCCTTATAGATATCCCCTATTGAAGAGGAAAAAAATAGAGAAGACAAATCTGTAGCACTCATACATAAGTTTTATTGAAACCTTTTTGTTCTGCATTCAAAAAAAAAAAAAAAAACATCGTTTGTTCCTTTTAACGTGAGTTGAACGCTCATTGTTGAATACATCGCAATTAAATAATGCTCGCTTTGGAAGCTCTAACAGTGGCCTGGGTCCTTTGCAGCTTGCCATTTTGTTATTATTTTTCAGTAAAGGAAAGATGCAGGGAAAAAATAATAAAAAAAAATATCTTGCGATTGGAAGCCACCCCACGTTATTGAATGAAGCAGCTAAAAGACACAGAACAAGAGAGTCAAACAAATAGCGCCAAAATAAATAAATAAATAAACAAACAAACAAACAAAGAAACAAACGATTATGCTTGCAAGGATTATCCTCTTTATAGTCTCTATGACTCTATGATTGGTAGAAGTTACCATCCCTATAACAGTATATACCTAAAAAAGTATATCAGAATTTTGCCCATATTAATTTAAAACATGTATATACCCATCGTTGTGGCGTCATTATGGAGTGGGACTCCCTTCTTTTTCTTTTTCTTTTTCTTTTGGTTTTTCCCTTCAAATTTTATTTTATTTTATTGGGCTTTGGGAGCTAGCTAACCTTGTTTTGTTTTGTAAGGGTTGACTTCAGATCCTCACCAAGGACCCAGAAGAATTACCTGCGCAAGCCCATCTTCCGAGCAAACTGAACCCTTTTCGCAACAGGAACCGTAATCATCGTTCCCAACCCAATCATTGCCCGCATGGCAATATTGCATCACAAATTCTTCCCTGCATCGTAATTTCTGTTGAATTTAACAGCTTCGTTGTAATCCAAAGTGCCACTCACTCCCCACGGGTCCGACCCCCACGTCCGGCCGTACAAAGGTAACCCCATCGCCAGCTTGCTGGGCGATACACGAGCTTGGACCCATGACACAATTTCAAAACCAGTACTTAAATTGCTATTTGGGTCATAGAGTGCCGAACTGGGCCCCGTAAAATTCTCCCACGAGCCATAGTAATCAGACTGACCCAATCTTGGCCGATGTCAATAAGAATGACAGCAAGAGCCATTGTAAGAGCCAGAGGCGACATGATTTTTGGGCTGCCCATCATTGGTTGGGAATGGATAGGGAAGGTCGAATTGGAATGGGCGTAAGGTCCCTTTGTAAGGACTGGTGTTCTCCTTGCACGGACTGGTGGCACGTCTGTTGGCTTGTGTTTAGCTTTGCAGAGTGATTTTTGCATAATATTTCTAGTAGAAGGTGATCAATGTGCACTACAATGAAAGCAAGCTGCCAAAATTTTTGAAGCTGGATGGTCAGGTTCGTTAAGAATCAAATCATACGTATACCACCAAAAAAAAAGAAAAAAAATCACACGTAAAATTTAAAATTTTCATTCCTAATTATTTCGTCAACTCATTCGCAAACAATGATGACAATTTATCTTGTACTAATGTTTTTAGATGAGCAATTGCTGAAGAGCATAAGTTTTTATTTATTTATTTTCATAAAAAGGCAAACATAAATCAACTTCTTTGCGAGGAAGAGAGAAAATGGACCAGACTCAAAGATAACCTCTATTTTCATCCTTCGCTCACCTCCACCATAGCACTTCACAAGGCTACTGATTAAAGAAACTAGGAAACCCAAGTTACTAGTTTTCAATTATAAAATTAGAGATAAAAAAAAAAAAAAA
>CM038604.1:8007497-8091519 GCA_021533255.1 Ceriops tagal
TTTTTTTTTTTTTTTCTTTTGGTCTAGCCTGCTTTTCGATGAGAACATGCATGTACAGAGTAGAATATTCGATACATGTACCAAATGTAATAAAAAATTAATTTTTTGAATATTTGAAAATAAAATTTAAATTTCAAATAAAAAATTTATTTTTTATTACATTTGGTACATGTACCGAGTTTTTGCTCCGCAAGTGTACCTTTGTCTATTTGCCCTGAAAGGCTGTGCTGCTTGCCTTTTTCTCTCAAAATTTATATTGATGAGAGATATTCGTTCATAAATAAATAAAAATATATATATATAAATAAAATAAATTGCTCCCGAATTTTTGCATGAGGATCGAATCTCTCAACGTCTAAATCCAAAATTTCAGTAGGGTTAGGCTGTTTTCAATCCGATAAAAAGGAGTAGACTTAAAATGATAAGCTTCTACGCTCTTTTTATGATAGTTAGAAATGGCAACCTCTTACATTTATAAGAAGCTTTCGTGTGCTTCCGAATCTCTCCCTGAATTCAGCTACGTCGGAAGCTTAGAACGGCGAACATCAAATTCGGATCAACTATGATATCACTTAATACACTTAATACGGAATTATTACCTTTTTTTCAAAGAATCAATATTAAAATGTGCATTGCACGTTCATAAGGTAAAAAATGTCTTTTTCCTTTCTGACGTTGGGATTTGGGATTTGGTCGCAGAAGGGAGAAAATAGGGCAGCCACAAGCAATGTACAGGTAACATGAATTCCTTGATAATTCAAGTAGGGCTTTGCTGTTCTCTTCCAAGTAATACATGCAAGATGCCACAAATGTATCTAACATTCAGTTTACAAGGCGAAGCTGTTTTTGGATAGACTGACATGTAGTCTATAGGTTTTGTTCAAGATTTGATTGCACAAGTAATAGTATTATATACCAACATCATCATATTTAGATCTCCCTCCATATTCGAATCTGCATCATTTTAGCTATAGTCCACGACTTCTATCATTGCAACGGAGGCCTGCTCCATTCTCCACCGTAAGTTTGGAACAACGTACTGCCCCATTGCAATGACCTGTTCCTTCTAACTATAATTCCAAGTAGAAAGTCATGCATCTCAAGTCAATTATGAGGCTACATGTGCAACGCCCCAGGGGACTATCTGCCCCAGCAATACTTTATCTTGTCTGTTCTTCATGCGGAAGAATAGCCTGAGGAGACACAAGTATTACCAATGATGAGATCCCAAAAGATAACGTATTCGGTCCTGTTAAACTTGCAATGAATAAGGACTCTTGGAAGGAAAATAACAAGGAGAAAAATTTGCCTACTGAACCATTCAGACAATCGCAAGGCATACCTAAAAGCAAGACCCAAGTAATGCCCACGAAGCACTTGATCGCTCCCAAGCAACTGCACTTTTTGGATTTCCAAGCAATCTGGCCACGCCGAGCATACAATGTTAGGCTTTCCTTAAATCTCTCTTTATGAAATTTCTATTTCTACGATACAAGATCTTTCTTTATACGAATACTAGCAATAAAAACTGTAATGAAATCAACATACTGTTGTCCATTATACTGATATCCCGTGTTCTTGAACGTTTTTTCTTTTTCTCCTACTCTTCCCTTTTTTTTCTCTATATTTTTTTCTCTGATGGTTGAGAACTTAGAAAAAGTCCATAATAGTATATATATATATACACATTATTCCTTTTCTGTAACCGTTATCCTTCAGGAAAATCCACCTTTTCTGCAACGGCTATCTTAATCCTTAACAGGGAGAGTGGAGGAATTTTAAACCCGATGACCCAAATTGCCATTATGCCTAACCGATCATCATATTAGGCCTTTTATTTTGGATCATACTTTAAATAACATGGGTCACTCGTGTTAATTAATGTAACAATCTCCCATTTGACCCATGTTATGACTTGATGAATTAATAACAAATAAGTGTGCACAAATCACAATACTTGATTGAATTAAAATGATTGGATCATGGCGGTCACACATCTTTTAGCGACATGATTCCTTCCATGTATCACATAATCATCATAATTCATAATAACCTTACTAAGGAACATTAAAACTTTAAATTGTCATTCCCATATATGCTATTAGTTATCTCACAAACTATAATCGTATATAACTGAACAGAGATAACAAAGCACAAGCAAAACCATAACCTTAATTGAATTCACGAGTGTCACAATGATATGAGCATCCTAACATATTGGCTTTCAAGAGATTGAGGACCTGTCCATAATGCCCATCCGATTAACGTGTCCAGTAAATGTTTTCGGTGACAAACCTTTAGTTAACGGGTCCGCTATTATCAATTCAGTGCCAATATGCTCAATAGACACTCTTTGGTTTTGCACTTCTTCTTTAACAGATAGGTATTTCAAATCCATATGTTTCGCACCTTTAGAATACCTATCATTCTTAGAGAAGAAAACTGCTGCGGAATTATCACAGTAAATTCTTAACGGCTTTTTTATACTGTCGACCAAACCAAGCCTTAAGATAAAATTCCGCAACCATAATGCATGAATAGTAGCCTCAAAGCATGCTACAAATTCAGCCTCCATAGTGGAAGTAGCAATGACAGACTCCTTCCCACTTTTCCAGGAAACTGCTCCTCTAGCTAGGAGAAACATGTAACCAAATGTAGATTTCCTCGAGTCTACACATCCAGCATAATCTAAATCCGAATAGCCTACTACTTCAAGATGACTTGATCTTTTATAAGTAAGCATATATTCCTTGGTGCTTTGTAAGTACCTAAGTACTTTCTTGTCGGCTTTCCAATGATCCATTTCAGGATTACTTTGATATCGACCTAGCATTCCAACTGCGAAACTGATGTCTAGTCGAGTACATGTTTGCGCATACATCAGGTTTCCAACCAGTGATGCATAGGGAATTGATTCCATCGCTTTCCGTTCCAAATCATTCTTTAGACATTGCAATTCACTGAACTTGTCCCCTTTTTGAATTGGAACTATTCCTGTTGAGCAATTTTTCATTCTAAATCTCTCTAATACTTTATCAATATAACCTTTCTGAGACAATCCTAACAATCCTTGTGATCTATCACGGAATATCTCTATTCCTATCATATAGGATGCCTCATTCATATCTTTCATTTCAAAAGTTTCAAAGAGAAATTTCTTTACATCATGTAACAAACCTATGTCATTAGCAGCCAAAAGAATGTCATCGACATATAAGACTAATATAATAAACTTGCTCCTACTGACCTTCATATAGATACACCGATCAACGGTGTTCTCTACAAAACTGTATGACGTAATGGTATTATTGAACTTAATATACCATTGTCGGGAGGCTTGTTTCAGTCCATATATCGATTTCTTTAATTTACACACCAAATTTTCTTGCTCGGTGGTGATGAAACCTTCAAGTTGGTCCATATACACTTCCTCTTCTAAGTCACCATTCAGAAAGGCGGTCTTTACATCCATTTAGTGAAGCTCTAGATCATTATGAGCCACCAAAGCCATAATAATTCTTAAGGAGTCTTTCTTAAAGACTGAAAAGAAAGTCTCCTTATAGTCAATATCATCCCTTTGAGTGAAACCTTTGGCAACATGTTTGGCCTTATACCTTTCGATGTTACCTTTCGAGTTTCGCTTGGTCTTGAAGACCCACTTACAGCCAACTCGTTTTGATCCTTTAGGCAACTCTACTAGTTCCCAGACTTGGTTTACATCCATCGATTTCATCTCTTCCTTCATGGCATTGAACCACCTTTCAGAATCATTACATTCCATGGCTTGTTTAAATGAGACTGGATCTTTATCAATGCTCAATTCTGATTCATTCTCAAGTGAGTAAACCACATAATCATTAGAAACAACTGGTCTTTTTTGTCTTGTAGACCTCCGTAATGTCATTTCTTGTGGTATCACTTGTTCATTTGTAAATTGAACATTGTCACTTAGTTCATCTCTTATGTGTTCACTTTGCGTGTTTCGAGTATCAATTTGTTGTCCTTGCATGTCACGTGACTGTGATGCAACATAAGGAACAATAATTTGAGTAGAAACACTGGGTGTGGGGATACCAACCTGAGTATGAGTACTCACTGTGGATCTTTCATTTTGTAATTTTTTAATATCCACCTTTCGTGATTCCCCACTCCCACTGAACTGGCCACTTTCAATGAACCGAGCATTACCAGACTCAACTATTCTAGTACTATGGTTAGGACAATAGAACTTGTACCCTTTCGACTTTTCAGGATAGCTAATGAAATAACCACTTATGGTTCTTGCATCAAGCTTTCCTTCATGTGGATTATATATCCTTACTTCTGCTGAACAACCCCAAACATGAAGGTGTCTCAAACTGGGTTTCCTTCCTGTCCATAACTCGTAAGGAGTTTTGGGGATAGCCTTACTAGAAACCTTGTTCAGCAGATATGCAGCAGTCCTTAATGCATGCATCTACAAGGATAAAGGTAGAGTACTATAATTCAACATGCTGTTAACCATATCCATAAGTGTGCGATTCCGTCTTTCCGCTACACCATTCTGTTGTGGTGTACCAGGCATTGTATACTGTGCACATATACCTCGACTTTCAAGAAGTTTCGCAAATGGACCAGGACATTGTCCACTTTCATTGAATTTTCCATAATATTCACCACTCCTGTCTGACTTAATCACTTTTACTTTTCTATTTAACTGCCTTTCCACTTCATTAATAAACACCTCTAGGATGTTTACTGACTGGGACTTTTCATGCAGTAGATACAAGTAACAATACTGTGAGTAGTCATCTATAAAGGTGATGAAATATTTCTTACCACCCCATGTTGGGATATCAAACAGGCCACAAATATTAGTGTGTATCAATTTTAAAGGTTCATTGCTTCTCATGGCTGGGTTCTTTGATGTATGTCTTGTTTGTTTCCCTTTTATACAATCAACACATACATCCCAATCAGTAAAATCCAATTGAGGCGGACATCACCTTTCACCAACCTCAATATCCTTTCTTTAGATATATGACCCAATCTTTGATGTCATAAGAAAGCAGAACTTTTATCATGTACATTACGTTTGTTACCTATACTATGTTCAATAAGAAATATGAAATCAACATACATTGCATTAAGATTAAAACGGTACAAATTATCAATCAAGGTATCAAATCCATAATAGTACAAATGTCTATACAATGAAAATACACCGTTTCTAATCTTGAGGTTAAATCCTACTTCATCCAACTTTGCAACAGAAACTAAATTTCTAGCACATTCAGGAACATAGAGACACTTTTCTAAATCCAGATGACACTTAGTGTCCAAGATCAATCTGTACATCCCAATTCCTTTTATTCATGCCTTCATTCTGTTTCCCATATAGAGGAACTTCTCAGTCCCTGTTATGGGCTGGATTGAAAGGAATCCCTGCATAATATGTGACACATGAATAATAGCTCCAGAGTCTAACCACAAAGTATTATTGGGCACTTCAATTATATTTGATTCAAAACATACTAATATACAGTACATACCTTTCTTTTCGAACCAAGCTTTTCTTTTTAGGTAATCATTCTTAAAGTAACCCATCCTTTTGCAGAAGAAGCATTTCTGATCCTTTTGGATCTGACCTCCAGTGACTTTTATAGAGGCTTTGTCCTTCTTCTTATTTTTCTTATGTGGTTTAGACTTGCTACCACTAGCATCATTACGAACGATGAGATGAATGGAGTGATCCTTTATCTTCTTTAATCTTCCTTCCTCCTGAACTAACATGGCCTTAATTTCCTGAAAGTTCCATTTCTCTTTAATAGTGTTATAATTCACTTGGAACTGACCAAATTCAGGAGGCAGTGAGTTGATGATGAATTGAACCAAAAATGAATCACTTACATCCATGCCCATTGTTTTCAACCTTGCTGCTAGATTAGCCATACTAGTCACATGATCATGAATGAGCTGTGACCAATCAAATTTCTTGGTCGTCAGCTCACTCATTAGGGTTCCTACGATGGATTTATCAGTTATATTTGATTGAGAGTATTCCTTAATTCTCATCAGAAATTCCCTCGCATTTTTCGTCTTAGGCATTGATGGCTTTACATTTTCAGCTATCGTCATCTGCATTAAATTCAAACTCAGCCTATTGGACCGTACCCAAGCCTCATAAAAAGACTTATTAGATTCTGTACTGGTCCCTATAATGGCTGCAGGCTTTTCATCCAAAATGACTGCTAAGTCCAAGCCTAATATACCTAAATGAAACTGAATATGCTCAGACCATTCTGTATAGTTCAGCCCATTGAATTTGATCATCAAATTGTCTAAGGCGAATACATTATTAGAAGTTGCAAACATAATCCAAATTTATACGTTAATGCTTTGAGAAACTCTAATGGATTCAGATACACTACAAACTTTAATCATGTATTTAAGTTCACCTTTGAGTAATCCTTAAATACATAACTCTAATCAATAATGATGCTAATTTAAATATACTTTAATAGATCAATTAATTATACTAGAGTTAACATGAATGTTATCTTTGGATATACAATCACGTTTACCCAGTATATCAATTAATCCCCTTTAATGTCATTAATTACAAACAATGATTCATATCTTCTAACTTTATAATTAATAACCACAATTGTTTATTTTTAAACATTTTATTAACATAAAAAAAATGAACAATTTGAAATTTACAATAAATTATTCAAATTCTTTCAAGCCAAACCACTTTAGTGACTAAAAAGTTTTCAATATTTAACTCATGTTGACGTGAATTCAATAAAAAAAAAGTTTCAATTATGAAGACTTAAATTATCTTTTACGTGAGAGTGTTTTAATATCCGGTCTCCTTTTCACGGTAGCATCCATTTGGAAAAAATTTCTTCTCCACCACCGATCGAGGACTCGCAACACCACCATACTGCCGGTGGCACACCTTCCGACCAGGCGACCCGTGGTGGCAGCGTCACTGTTTTGCTGCCTACGACCGATCGACCCGCGGTGGCGGCACCACCATACTGCTGCCTCCGGCCGAGCGACCCGCGGTGGCAGCACCACCACCCGCATCGCGATGGCAGCACCATCCTTCACCGGCAAGCCCGCGTCGCACAATCCAGCGACCGGGTTCTGCCGTAACTGCCAGATCCAATTCGGATCCCCGCCCGAAAGCACAGCTCTCATCGGATCCGAAGTTGTGAAAGGCGACACCGGATCCAGACTGATCCGTGTCTTCAGCCGTTCACAGAACCTTAGCCTCGCCGGATGCCGTTCCGCTATACCCAGATTCGTTCGGGTCTGGCGGCTGCACCCGGAAGCATGGCCTACACGGTGAAACCGATCCGTCATACCCAAATCCGTTCGGGTCTGGCGACGAATAGTCTTCGTGTTGGCTTTCCATTTTCCTTTCGACGCCGGCCGTTTCGGCGGCGCTAACTTTCCTTAGCCGGCGTTTCCCCTTTCAATGTCGGCCGTTTCGTTAAGCACAATAAAATTAGAGAAAGCAAACGTATATCCTTTTCCTTTCGGGCGCAAAAAAAAATAAAATAAAAATAAAAGGGAAACACGTTGTACGGCACAATATAGGAAAACAAATAAATTGCAATATTCGCTCCCTGCTATCGTATCAATTGTTAGACTTTTCTGAAATTTTTTTTTATGAAATTCATGTTTTTATGATACAGGATCTTTCTTTATACGAATACTAGCAATAAAAATTATAATGAAATCAACATACCATTGTCTATTATGCTGATATCCAGTAATGAAAATGAGAACCCTCCTTTTCTTTTATTTCTGAACATTTTTTCTTACGAAGATACTCCTTTTTCTGTAATATTTATTTTTAATAAGAAGAGTGGAAGGATTTTAAATCTAAAAACTCAAATTATCATTATACTTAACTGACCATTATATTAAAACTTTTATTTTGGGATATAAGTTACTCATGTTAATTAATTTAATCGTACAAATTCTAACACATCAATGCCGGGCCCCGTGGATACATCAACAAGCAGGGCCAAGTGAAGACGCAAATTGAACTATCATCTCCATGATTTGGAACCGTCTCGTGCCCATAAAACATTGTGCCCTCAACTTTAGTATCTTTGGTAGCATAAAATCTTCCTCCCACTGCGATCCACTGCTTGCCCGCTTGATCCTGCACTGTAAATGAATTGGATTCCGTAGCAGGCTATACAATCCCAAATCGAAGATTGATACAAGTCAATACCTGACTCCTCGTATAGCTATCAAACTTAGATGACATATACACGCGAAAAATGGATGCCCCAGAAAAAATCTTTTTAGAAAATGGAAAGTGATATGCGAACGATTAGCTTCGAAGGGCGATTTGGTAATGTAGTCAGTTGCAAAGGGCCTGGATTCGCTTGCAAATTCATTCATTTTTGGCTCCTCTGTCGAGGTTTCAACTGCGATTAGGAGCAACCGGACGCTAAATAAATTGCGAATTTGTAGTCATCTCAAACATTGTCGTTCTTCACGCAATAAACTACACCTCTGAGTCCTTGTTTCTACTTTGCCATTTCTCTCTCCATCGTTAGGTAGGGTTTGCCCCTAACGCTATGTTTGCTAACTATCAATTTGGAAAAAAAAGTTGTGCACACCAACTAAATTTTCTTTTTATTTGTTTCCAAAAAAAAAAAAAGTAGTGCCAATATTTAGATCAAGGAGAAAAGCGTCATCAAAGAAAATTTATTAAGTAGATAGGATCTGTCAAGATACCTGTCATCTTATTAGACCCTTTTGAAACAATTCTCCTTAGTTATTTAAGAATTCGAGGAGGAGGCTGACCATAAAAATAAATAAATAAAAGAAAAGAAAAGAAATCGAGGAGTGTATGTCAAAAATGTGCAATGGACTCCAGCCCATTAGATTGTTCATTGCATATATATACTATGTGCATTTGTATCCGTCCTTTTTGGTTTTTCCCTTTTCGCTCTCTTTAGTATGTATAGATTTGGATTTAGTCCGATCTTAATCCAGATTTTTGTGTCAAATATCAATATATCGGCCCCATGGTTTTAAAAGAACATCCCTTAGTCGAACACATTGTACAAAAATTGGAGTCTAGTACCGCATTTCATCATCAAAATACGAGTATGCAAATTTTTTAATAAATAAAAAAGAGCATTTAGCTATCTAATAGTTAGAAATGACAAAATAAAATTATTTTTCCAAAATAAGAAGTCACGATATTTTTTTTAAAATTACGTTTAGTTAAGGTATCTATGGAAGGGAATTCACAGATCTTTTAGAGTTGAAAATTTTCTCTTGTTTGGTTTGTATGGTTTAAGGAATGAGAAGTTTATTTGACTACTGTAGGAGAAATTGAATTTCCTCACTTTAGGAGGAATTGAAAACCGACTAAATGGTGAGCTTTCACAAATTTTCTCATCGAAGACTAATTAGCTTGTTGCCATTATATCATGTTGTTTAATTTTATGAATTATTTTTAAAGATATATTTGTACTTTTTAAGGCCAAAGGGTCTAAGAATTTAGAGTAGCTGAAGTAAATAAGAGGATTTTTTCCCCACAATTTGGACAAAAATGTTTTCTATTTAAAATTCTATTAATGAAATTCATAAATTTATAGAAATTCATAGGTTTGAAAATTCTTGTACCAATCATTCCTTAATGGAAAAAAAAAACAGGTATTAATTTAAAAAAAGTCATTCCTTAATTAATTATAAATTACGCAACCAGGTCGAAGTTTCCAAAAACGTATTAGTGCTCCTTTTCCTATTTTTTTATTTGAAGATATCACGTTATATCTACTAAAATGATTGGATTCAACAATCTCTAATGCAGGCAAGGCCTGCCTTTCTCGTGAACATCGTTTTCAAAATTAGGAGCTCTGGGCTTTAATCGTAAAATTAGACTGTAAATTAAAAGTAGGAAGAAATACAATAAAATCTAAAATTTAAAAGTTATTGGTTGAATTGTACGAAAAAAGAGAGAATATATGTATTATAATTTTATTATTAAAATACAATAAAATAAATTATTAAATTAGATTATATAATCATTTTTTAGAAGACTAATTTTATTATTTAAGTTCTATTGTTTAGAGTAGTAATAATATAGAAAAAAGATATCCTCAAACGAGGGTTGGATGGTTAAAATAGAGATATACTACTAAAATTTTGTATGATCGTAAAATTTTTATTAAGTTGAAGACTAAATTTTACTCAATAATAATGAGACTAGTAATATTTTTATGCTAGTGGGTGGGTATTAAACTAGGAAACAGTAATATAATAAAAAATGAGTATAGTAGAAATAAAAATATTTAGATAGATATGTAGTCATTTTAAGGATGATATAATTAAAAATAAGAATCTTAGTAATAAAATAAATATAACACTTGTTAGAGATAAATTAAGAAACTAACATTTTCATGTATTTAAATATACCAATGTAGATGAGTAATTGCTCCAATTGAAATAAAAAAGTAGTCAAATTAAAGTAGATTTAAGAGAAGGAAAAAAATTAAATTGACTTAAAAATATTTAGTTACAAAAAATTTAAAGTAATGAGACCTCAGTTAATACATAATAGAATGAAATAAAAATAAAAAATTTATCTAATTAATTTTGATTAAAATTGTAATTAAGATTTTATTGTTGATGTTGACGTTGTTGATGTTATTGTGACTTTAATCGTGAACACTTTTTTGGTTTTAATTGAGGAATAGATTAGCATTGTCTAGGAATCTCAGGTACTCCCCTGCTTTTCACACAACTTGCTTATCTTCACTTTTTCTTTGCTAGTGCCTGTCCCTGAGTTCGGTCCCATTTGGTTTCAATTTGCGCTTGGAGTTGATGGTCGAAAAGCAGAAAAAAAAATAAATGTAATAGAAATAAAAATATTTAGATATAGATGTAATCACTTTAAGAATAATATGATTCAAAATAAAAAGAAAAATCTTGAACTCAATTACTATATGATTAAGGGGGTGTTTATTTTAGTTTAGTTTTTTTTTTAGAGGTACTTATTGTTTACTGACAATTCTCGTCAAAAAGCAGTTGATTTAAGTTATTTTAGGTTAGAACAACTATTAATTGATAATGTTAGAATCTAAAAAATCTCCAATCACTCTTTTTCACCCATTTCTATCCCAAATAATCATTTTACTAATTAAACAATAATAAACAATGTCAATCGGCTAGATATTATAATTTTGTTTTCTTTATTAACAATAATAATAATAATAATTAACAACAAAAATAATAATGATCGACATGTAAAACAAACTGACCCCAAGCTGCTTACTGAAGAGTAATGGCAGGTGACTATCAAAAGACAATCTAATAAATTTAAACAAATATAATTAATTTTTATAAAAAATATTTGACATTATATATAAAATATTAATTTAACATATTGTTTATATAATGGAAACATTAACTATATTTCTTTATTTGAATGCATTAAATTTTAAATTCACCCAAAATTTTCCTTGTGTACGAATGGTTTTGCCTCCGTGGAAGTGGAATCTGGTGGGCAGAAAGAAACGTATGTGAAAGGCGGCGTCATAGGACCACACAGTACACATATTCCAATTCGGTAAAGTGGGAATAAATTGGGAAAAAAGAGATAATAATGGGAGGCCAGATCGCAAGGCGCAAGACAGTGCCAGATGATTGCGAGCGCGTTCCCACTTCTGTTTGGGACACACAGCCAAAATCCCACCCATAATTCCGACCGACCTGCAGTTCCCATCCCACCATGCCCATGAATTTATTCCAAACGCACTTTACCCAAATCCTAAACAAAGCAAACCTCTTTTCATGTTTCTAAGGATTTTGCTTTTATCAGTGACACCATCCGACCACTCATTTGCACTGCACTTTGGCCATAAAGAAAGGAAGATCACGATAATCCAGGTGGGGATCTACGCTTTGTAATAGTAAAAAGCTGAAATTTAATATAAATGATATATTTATATCTCTATTGCAAAATTATACATGCCTTTGTTCATTCAAAAAAAAAAAAGGAAAAAAAAAAGAGGGGGGGTTAAAAAGAGCAAATCTTTGCTACAATTTTATGAACACTTTAATAAACTTTATTCCTTTAAACATTAAAGTTTCTTTAACAATTCTGGTCATAGTAAGTTTATTTCTTTCATTCTTTTTACTTTTTTTTTTTTCTCTTCCAAAATCTTTTATCAATTTGCAGCAGCACATTCAAGTGTTTTTTTTTTCTTCTTATAATTATGAACTCGTTCCATTGATAGCAACTGGTACAAACAACTTTTGGTATATTTTAAACTTAATACCTGCTACAATTTTCATATACTCAAAGAAATTAATTAAGTTTACACGATATACTTTAAAATACATAAGTCTTTCTATGTATTGCAATTTTCTCGTACTTAATTAAGAAAAACTTTCGGCATTTGATATCTGTTATTAATATCTATCTTTTTATGTATATCTTATTATATTTTGCTTCCACCAAAACAAATTTCTGGGTCCGCCCCTGGGGTAATCCGCCGAGGCTTGCTTTTGTGTGAACACATTTTTCTTGATGCATCAAAATTAAAATTTACATTCTATGATACTTGGAGAACGACTTTCCAAGCATACTGAACTACACATACTCAGCCTAGTAAGAGGGGCAAATTTAAAATTTTGTAAATTAGGCAAAATCATCTCGAATTCAATTTTTTTATTATTATTTTTAAGAGGGAAGGAAACGAGATAGGGAAGAGAAAAATAAGGGAAAAAAATGACTTTTTTTTAATGTTTGGAGAGTGTTTTGGAAAGAAAAAAAAACCTAATCTGTCAAATTCATTCTTCTCAAAATTGAAGAAAAAATTATTGATTATGCTATTTGATTTATAGAACAACAAAGTTACCCCATATTAATTCTATTTATTAATATTTATTGATCAAATTTAGTACAAGGATTAGCTTGAAATTCTAAAAAAATATTTTTTCTCTCATTTTTTACCTTTTTCTGAAAAAAAAAAATAGTTTCACTTCATCACTTTGCTCTGTTCTAAATACTTCTCTCATCTAATATCAATTCTTTTTATTTTCAATCCTCTCTCTCTCTCTCTCTCTCTCTCTCTCTCTCTCTCTCTCTCTTTTCTCCCCTCGTACTTAAGCAAAAACTGTAACGTTAAAAACGTGCAAATCGTATGAAATTTTTCTGCATGAGAATTTTTGTCGTAATTAGGGATCAACGCTTAGAAAAGACACATACGAGGCATGAGTGACCCGACAAAATGTGGTAGAAACATAGTGTTCAAAAAATAAACGACGTTAAAAGAAAATTACTTTATTATTATTATTATTATTATTATTATTTTCCATGCATGTTTTCTGCCTCGGCGTCTTCCTTTTCGCGTCGGCATGCAGCGACTGGCGTAAAAGCCAAAACGAAAGATTGGAAGGTGTTGACTGGTATAAATTAAAGGCCAGCCCAGCAGCCTCTCCCCCCGATTGATTTTAGCCACCAAATCCAACCATGCTTTTGTTTTTTGTAATTATTTTATTTTGTCTTTTTTTTTTTGGTGGGGAGGGGGGCGGTGCTTTGAGAGGAAGTACAGCCACGTTAAATGAACGCTTTTATTACGAGGCTTTACTTTTAATTGGCCGATTCAATTAAAAAGGTGGGGTGGCCAAAAAAAAAAAAAAGTAGGCTAAACACAGGTCTGATCAAAGAGGGAAATGAGGCATTTTGGTAATTATCAATCTTTTCGGGGGCCAAATGTTTAACCCCTTCAAATCCCCTTCCATCTCGTCTTCTCCTTAGAAACGGCATCCAATTCTCTGTATCAATAATAATAATAATAATAATATTATTATTATTATTATTAATGGAAAAGGAGAAAAGATAAAGAGACAGTGCGGGCGCTTTCGTCCGCCGTTCGGGATCTCTTCTTCTCAATCCAAAACACCTCACAGCCTGCCAGCCAGCGAGCGAGCCAGCCAACCACCACCACCATCCCGGAATAAAATAAAATATATTCAATTAATAATTATTTAAGAATAATATATACACACGAGAAAGTGAAGCCTTTGATTCTCAATTGCCCTCCCCCCGTTTGTGCATTCTTCCATTATACTCAGAAAGCCCTCTCGGTCCGGCCCGTCGCTTTTTCGATCTGCCGAAGTGGAGTCTGCGTAGATCAAATTGTATGCTTTTGCGAATTTTGAGTTTTCTCCACTACTTTTTTTTGTCTGGGTTTTTAGATTGTTCTTGATTTTACGGAGGCCGAGGCATTCCCCATAAAATTAAAAAAAAAAAGAAAAAAATGATTTGTAATGTTGTGATGGCGGGCAGGAAGAAGAGGACCGGTGCGGTGCCGGTTTACTTGAATGTCTATGATTTGACTCCGATTAATGGCTACGCTTACTGGCTTGGCCTAGGGATTTATCATTCTGGTGTTCAAGGTTTGGCCTTTTTCTTCCTCTTCTTCTTCTTCTTCTTCTTCTTTTTCTTCTTCTTCCTTAGATATATATATATAAGAGGGAAAATTGGTGATTGCGTGTTGTTGTTTCAGTTTCCGTTTTGGGATTTGATGATGTATTGTTAAGGATGATGATTCAATTTTTGTCTTCGTGTTTTTTCTTATTATTATTTTTTAAGGTTGTTGTTTTCGTTGTAAATGTTGTCTGTGTTACCTTTCCTTTGTTTGTAGTTAGATGAGTGTTTAAGCAGAGCCTTACGCAGCTGTTGGCTAATGGCTGCTGATAAATTGGAAGCAAAAGCAGCAGCAGAATTTTGTCTTTTTTTTTTTTTTGGGGGGCTGTTCGATGTTTCGGTAGATGTTTTGACTTTGCTGGTGTTTGTTTGTTGCAATTCCTTAAAATCGAAACATGCCATTTTCTTAAAAAAAAAAAAAACTAACAGCGCCATTCAAAGAAGCCTCTTTTACTCTAAATTACGAAATTTTCTTTTACTGGGTTTTGTTTTCGTTTTTTCTAACACTCTATATTCTTTTTGAATGCTGTAGTTCATGGTGTCGAATACGGTTTTGGAGCACATGACCATACCAGCAGTGGGATTTTTGAGGTGGAACCGAAACATTGCCCTGGTTTCACTTTCCGAAAATCAATATTGATTGGAAGAACTGATCTGGGTCCTAAAGACGTCTGTGCATTCATGCAGAGGCTTGCTCAAGAGTACTCTGGCAATAGTTACCATCTCATTACCAAGAACTGCAATCACTTTTGCAGTGATGTCTGTATCAAGTTGACAGGAAAACCAATCCCTAGATGGGTTAATCGGCTTGCTCGCTTGGGTATGAATTCCATAATCAATTAAATAATGCATGTTTCGGCAGATTTTCTAATTTTAAACTGTTTTGATAAAGCTATAGGAAGCTAAACATTTAATTTAGTCCTGTGAATCAAAGTAGGATATGGAGGCTTTGATGACAAGAAGAAATTATCATTTGGCTTTAGCCATGCTTCTTTCTATGGCTTCTTCTCCCTCTAAGGAGAAACCGGTCTCATTCTCCTTTACCCTATTGCGTTTAGTTTCTTCTGCATTATTTTTGTTTTTCTACTTTGGTTTAAGAAATTCTGAGATGAAAGTTTCAATTTTATTTGATATTAGCTGGGCTTGAAACCGACAAACAAAAACACTGAATGGATTTGAACTTACCTGTTTGTCCAATCTTTTAAATCGCAAATGACATTTTAATGGTAGAGTTTTCCTGTCTTTTTTGGCCCTACATAACCGTGTAGTTTCTTATTCTTGTCTTTTAGTTTTGCACACTTATACCATAGGCACATCTGCATCAATATAGTTTTGTAGAAAAATGAAAATGGTTTCCCATTTTCCTTCAATTATTGTCCGGTGCATGCTTGCTGTTGAAATTTTTTGAAATCACCGTCATTCGAAGAGAACAAACTTAAAATGTCTTTTAAGTGTGAACTTCTTTAAAACCATTTCAAGTTTTTATGGATTTCTTCCTTTGAAGATGTGTACAATTTTTTTTGTTTTTTTTTTTGAAAAAAGATTGTAGGTATTGGTGATAAACTTCAATTTTTCACCCGTCTGTATTCTTTTTGATTAATGAATCCAGCATTGATTTTGATAATCTTTGTTTTGTTCTGATAAACATATAGGTCTCCTCTGCAACTGTGTCCTTCCGGCAGAATTAGCCGAAACAAAGATTCGGCAAGTTAGATCAGAAGTTAGGGCGGGGGAAGGAGAGAATAAGAAATTGAGAAGCCGTGCGAGTAGTTTTCCTCTGCATTCTAAACCTATAACTCCTTCATCGATGTGTTGCCTTTCAAGTTCTGGAGGCAGGAGTGGTAGACAATGACGTTGTCTTCCTTTACCTTTGCTCCTGGCTCGTCATACTACCACGACTTCAACATCGACATTGAGGGCTTGAAGATTTAGTAAAACCAGGTTTTGAAACTTATTGGGGACAGATTTAAAATCTGAAAATCAATTCTATGTCGGCCAAAATAGCCAAATTTTCGTTTTTGTTTCTGTCCAGTTAGGCGGGTGGTGGTTGTAGAAACAGCTGCTATAAATTGTTGCAGCGTTTCGTTTCTATTCTGTAAAGATGCTAGCTGCTGCCAAAGAATGGGAAGGCCAACGATTTTCCAATCTTCAGTTAACGCGGCCTCTTGACTCCTTTTTCCCACCTTCCCTCCCCCGTTTCTTTGAACTCACAAGGCACATTTTCCGAACGAATAGCTCGCAGAAATGGGAATTTTGGTGCCCCCCCTTCCTGCCTCGTGCTCAATTATAACTACGTGGATCATTCATGCACCTCTGGCTTTTGTCATTTGGGATGGAGGATATCGACTGGTTGACATTCTCGGCTCGGTATTTTTAATTCGGTCATCTGGCCATGTTTAATAATTTTTTTCTCAGGTCACAAGAACAAAGCTTTTGAAAATAGTTAGAGAGTTTAAATCTCACTTCCCTCAAACTTTGATAAGGTGGAAGCTTAAATTGGTATCATTTGTCTTGTTTTAATGAAAATATTGTGTTATATGTCAAATTGTTTCTTCTTTTTAGGTCAAAAAATAAAAAAAAAGGAAAATAATTTGCTGTCTCGTCAAAGAGAGAGTCATATTTCAAATTGCTGGAGACACTGTCAATTTCAAATGCTTTCCGCGTGGAAATTCTGGTTTGAATTTTCATTCCTACATTGTGCTTATCATTTTCCTTTGGCTAACTTCCGTAGAATGGATCCGCTTAGGAAGTGAGAGATAAATATTTTAATGTATTTGTTAATGACGCGACGTGTATGTTACCTAATTAGATGAAACAATTATAGGGAATACTGGAAGATAGGGACACTGAGAAAGAATAAACATATATGTATTTTTTTTTTTTACTTTCTCTTTGAAAGTAGAGAACTAATATTTAAGACTATTTGAAAAATGTTTGTATTTTGAAATAATTATTTTTCTTTTTGTTTCTTTCAACTTTTATGTGTACAATGCAAATCTTATAGAGCTAAATCATAATGGATGTTAATTTCCGTTTTGTTTTTTTTTTTTTTTGATTGATTGATTGGAAGTAAAAAGTTATTTTTCAGTATTAAAATAAAATGATCAACATGATGTGCTGAATATAATACTGAAAAAGGGGCAGTTATGCTATTTGGGTAGTTTATATTTTATACCGAACGCTCAATTTTGTTAGTTTCTCAGACACAATAGAATTTTTATCTGAAATATAGTAATATCATACGTCAATGCATATTTTCAAGCATTCGAGATTTTCAGTTGCTGCTCTTTCAACTGGCCAGTGAACTTGACACTTGGGGTAAAAGTAAAATAAAGAATGATGTGAGCAGCCAAATTATAATGGAAATGTAATCAGAAAAATAATTTTCATCGAGAAAGAAAAACTTTTTTGTTATTATTAAAATGAAAAATCTTTAAAGAAAATTCGTCCAACCATATTTTGCTAGGTTCAATTAAATCACATGAAACACATTTCCAATTGAAGGTCCCACAAATTAGGAGGATATTGCTCAGCCTCCTCCTGATACTGTTGTCGTCGGGTGGGGTGGTGAATTTTAGGGAATCTGTTCGTACAGTTTAGATGCGTCAACTTTGCCGACAAGAACTTTTACCCCTTGGGCTGACGGTGAAGCACCGGTCACATACTATTTTACTAAGTCAATTGGGCTGCTCGCCAGCCAGCCCTATGATGGCTACACGGCCTCTTTTTCGAAGTGTCAAAACGTCGACAGCCCACACCCTGACCTGACCAGTCCATCGGCGGGGAGACAGTCTAAAATGCTTTGATTTGAAAAACTCAAATCTGAAACAAACTGAAATAAATTCATTTAAAATTTAGTTAACCAAAACATCAGTAAATTTAAATTTTGATTAATTTGAAATTTAAATTATCTAAAATCTAAGCAATTTGAAATTTCAATAACTAGAATTTTAATAACCCAAAACATAAAAGAATCCAAATAAATCTAAACTAAACTATAACCTAAAATTCTTGTTTATTTTAACGAAGAACTAAAATCTTTTAATATTTTTTATTTCTAATTAAAAATATATTATTGTGTGGTTTAATTTTATGTTTATAATAATTAAAATTTTAATTGTTGCATAAATATTTAAATTATCATGAATCATATTATTTATTTTTAAAATATATACTAAATAAATTATTCAATTTAGCATGTTCTTAATCAATAAAATTTGTATAAATGTACAAAGAGATCAATATCTCACAAACATAAAGTTTGTTTTTACCCCGTCTTTTTTGGATGCTCAAACAAATGATAGGGTTTTCATTTAAGATGGAATAAAATAGTTCGATAGAATTTTTTTACTCTTGATTACTCATTTCTTTTGCCAAATTATATGCCATTAAAACTGTTGCTGACTTTTTTTAATTGTCTAAAAATTAATAAATTGTGCAATGAAAAAAAATATAATATTTAATTTTAGGAGTGGAGAATTTTATAATTGCATCCAAACATTTTACAAGATCAAAATTTCCTAAAAACAGGTTATATATCACTTGAACTTGAAACCACACAAATTCACATGTAAATTTTGATAGTTACATATAGAAACTATAATTTCCAACTATAATCTGATAAGAATCTTAGAGATTTCTTTTTTTTTTTAAATGTCTAACATATCTTTCTAAATTATCTTAATATAAAATATAAATTTTAAGTACTTATATACTTATTGACATGATAAAATATTTAAAAATATAAAATGTAAGCAAAGCCAGATATATATTAATTATATTATTTCTCATTCCAATTAGTTATATATTATATTTAATAATAATTTATTACATATAATATATTATGAAAGTATTTTTAAATAAATTAAAATTTAAATTATTAATATTTGAATCAAATTAGTTTTTAGTAATTTAGTATGTAATAATTTTTTTTCAAGATATAATACGTAATATTTAATATGATATCATATAAAAAAATAACATGTTGAGTTAACTTGAAAACCCATTTAGAACTTGAAATACTTAACTTAAAATGATCTGAAATTTAAACTATCGAAAATTCTGAATACCTAAAATTTGAAGTACTTGAAATGCAAACCATCTAAAATTTAATAAAATTGAAACATAGTAAATTAAAAACTCAAAGAACTTAAATTTTAAAATAATTTAATTTACAATTAATTTGATTAGTTCATTTGTCGCTTTTGTATAAAAATATATTAAGAGGAAAAGATATAAAGTTAGACCACAAAACTTCTTATTTAGTGTTTTTATTTTATTAAATCAAATTTACTTAAAGAAAGTTAACAAGATATTCATACCATTTTTTTAATATCAAATTAAGACAAATGTCGCTATTCATGTAAGTTATGAATTGGGAATTGATTTTCCTCATTATTTTGAAAAAATAAAATTTCTAATCCTATTTTTTGTTGGTACACATCATTTGTATTATGGTAGGGATATATGGTATTGTCATGTCTAAGACATTTGTGGCAAAGAATTGATGAGTACATATATAAGAATATGTTACTAAAGTTGAGAGAAATTGGAGCTATTATTTATGTGATGATTTTTTTATAAATTTTAAAATTAAAGAATTAAAATATATTATAATTATAAAAGTTCAATTATAGTCAAAATATAATTATATAAATCAATCGATATACATTTAATTATAATTAAATAAATATTCTATTAATTCATAAAATTCTATCTTAATTATCATTAAACTTTTATAATTATAAAATTATTTAATGAATTAATTTCATTTAATTATTTATTTTTAAAAATATAAAATAATTATAAAAATAAACTTAAATTAAACAAAATTTAATGCTTTTAAACAAATATCCAGAACCTTTACAACTCACAGGCCCAAAACTAGTCCAATATATTAGCGAGGTCAGTAGTCCATTTTTGGTTTAAACTAACGTTTCCACTGAATTTTGAATTGCATCATGCTGCGAATATCTCTACCCATGTCCCATAAATATGTCACCTATTCAAATAATTCAAAGGTAAAGAAGGTGAATGAGGTAACGAATCATATTCATATTGTATTGACAGAGTTCCAAGGAGACTTCCTTTGAAATCTTCTTTCCTTAAACTCGCCACGCTAATTAACTTATAAACACCGGACATCTCCCTTATCCGGCTGGTCCCCGGAATAGAAAGTTTCTCCCTTATCCATAACATAATGGTCTAGTCGCAGCGCCATCCAAGCGCTGACCCGTCCAACCCCTTAAATTGCTTATTCCGTACAGAGGCCAGGCTTGTTCTTACAAGTTGAGACGACAAATTTGAATTAAGTAGCCGATAGATTTCTGATTCCGGGGGCCGTAAATGCCGCAGCCAAACCCATTCTGGCCAGCTCTGGAGGGCGTATATGTACATGTATCTTCCTAAAGTCCTACTCGACGTCATCTTCCTCCATATTTAACATGTGCCCCCCTTAAAACAATTTCGTGCAAGGATCGGCACATACACGGTGTGACCTTAGGCCATCGCTTGCCCAGTTAAGAGTCAGTCATTCTTGTCGGCAGCAGGTAAACCTTTTCGGTAAGGCTAGCGTAGACAAGTTTTGGGAACCGTAAAGTTCTCAAAATTTTAAGAAATGTTTCTTTCAAACTCGTAAGAAAGTTTTCCAATTTGGTTTCTGAGTACCGAAAAGCTTTGAAAAGAATAAGAAGAAGTCGAAGGAAAGTCATAAAAGAATTAACTTTGCAAATGTTATATGGCATCATAATATTTATCTCCTAAATTACTTTTCTCATCAATTTTTTTTTTTGGATCCATCAAAATAATGAAATAAACAAGTAATAATAGAGAAAAAAAAATTGCTGACCTTTTAAGATGGTATTTTAGGTGTCATATCATTCATGTTTTGCGTTTCCGATTGCCACATACTGTGTCATCCGTGACTTTGTCCAAGCGCAACGCAAGTCCGATCAAAAACCCAAAACGTTGGCAGCACATGCGACGCCACCTTCACGAGGGTCCTTTACTCATTCCGCGTTTGAAAGTCTACGTAGCAATAAATGCAAATTGAACAAAAGCACTTGAAAGCCATCTTGCAATTGCTCTTTGTTCTTATACATCGACTTATTACAATTTGACTCGCTTAATATTAAAACGGGGTGCATTGTCTTCGTCCAAATGCAAAGTATCTTTCACTGTTTCTTCCTTGACTTTTTTTTTTTTCCCGAATATTTACCAGTATTAATCTTTTGCCGTGAGATAGATTCCCCGCCCCCCTAGCCTCGGCTTGATTGGATTTTACTATTATTGGAGGAGATGGCCTCGTGAACCGCAAAATGACACCTCCATAGTTTTCAACCCTTTAAATTATTAATAATAATAATAATAAAATAAGCATAATGTTACGGAGCTATTACTGCCACTAAAAAGAAGCTGTTAAGATCTGTAACACCCACTTATATAATGCCCCAAAATTTTTTTCTTCTATTTGATATAGGATGTGCTTCAACTCAAGTCAAGGTAGTTCTGATATTAACTCTCTAAAAAAATAATTTATTAGATTTTATAAGGTACAAAATCTCTTATTTCGTCACAATAAGTTAAGTTTTACATTGTAATTAATGTTACATGTACGCTGGCTACGTGATTTGCTTGTGGGCCGAGACATAGAAGAAAAAGGTGGCATTGGTCCTAATAGTCATCTTATTCCTATTATAAGCCGTGAAGTTCCCATTTTGTCCTAATACTGCGAGTCAAACCTTAGGCTTTGCGGTTTCCCTTCCGTGTTCAGTGGACGTAACAAATTGGCAAATGTAGGTGTTGTTAGTTCACTTGGCTATGATAGATATTACCAAAAAAAAAAAAAAGATACGTGATGTCTGAATTTAAATAACAGGCTTGGTGGTTTATTTCCCACAAAAAATTAAGGAAGTTAAAATTTGAATTCATAAATTGTTCTCAAGAATTTTGTTTTGACAACAGATTAGACTAACTGTTTAATATGTTAATCTGGGCTTTAATCCACTTATTGCATTGGCATTTCGTAGTATCAAACTGGAAAATAGCTAAATTTAATCAATATTAAAAGAAAAAAAATAGCATAAGAATTCTTTATCTTATTTATTTATTTTGAGAGTGTATGTAATGAAATCATTATCTTCTGTTAAAAAATTAACTTATTAAGATTTGTAATGTTGATACTTATATAACACAAAAATTTTTATTTTTTCAATAATATGAGATTTAGGTAGCATGTACTCGTTACATTTTTACACATTGAATTGATCGAAAAATAGGAATAAACTCTGATATCCATTAATTTTTTTTTTTTAAGTAATCCACCCATGTTTACCCAATATCTTCCTCTTTTTCAATAACAAAAATTTGAATATCCTGCACCCCGTTACATTTCGCACTCCTTTGTCAAGGGTTATCAATGTTACATTAGAAAACTGTGTTTTTTTTTTTTTTGTGTGATAGCGTGTACAGAATCAGAAAATTGCAAAGTAGGTTCATGCATTTGAACAGAGAGTTAATACATAAATTCCTACTTGCTAATGTGCACACATAATCAAAAATTAATTGATTTTCCACAAAGCGCCAGACAGCTAGTTAAAGCTCCTCTTTTTTATTATTTTATTATTTTTATGTTTCGGATCACGGACAGCTAGTCAAAGCTGGCAAGACACACAATCAATTTCCAAGAGTGGAGTGTCAAGCGGGCAAACTTTTTAATGCGCGTAAGGGAATAGTTGGTTGGCAGGCAAAACCAGTCACCCTGTGTATTTTTAGGCCTTCAAGTTTCAACTTTCTCGTAAGCCAGTCAGCCTGTGATCTGGTAAACAGTTTCTATCACCCATCATTGTGATTTAGCTGTAAAAAAGTTAATTTGTATCGAATGAAATTTTGAATTAGAGTTTCTCCCAAGGGTTCAATAGAATTATGCATATGTTCAAGTATATTATAATTATAAAAATAATTAAACTTTTATTTTTAGCATCATGAAATATGTTGCTGGGTCAACTCATATTGTAATGGGATGATACAATTTTTTCCCAAATAAAGCTGGAAGATACCTCTTCTTACTTTCCCACTCCTTTCTATTTTTTTAGCAAAAAATAATTGTTGAATTCTTAGGCTTAATGTTAAAATTTTAATCCGACTCCAAATAACAAAAGTAACTGAAGTTTTTAGTTTTAGATAATTTACACATATATTCTCTCATTCTAGTGTCCAATCAACTCATTTTTTTTTAAAAAAATATTTTCTACAAGGTATTTGTAAAAAAAAAAAAACCATAAATATAAAGAAAATTCTCGAGATTGACTTGGACGTCGAAAAAGAAAAGGCGGCATCATAATGAGACAGGAGCATGTGGTTAAGTCATCGATCCAAACGCCCCCCGCTGCACTTTCTCACCTCTTTCGGTACCGTTTCCCATCGCGTTACCCCCTGGCAACGTTGTCTTCTTATTACTTATCACTCCGTTGCCATGTTCTAAATTTACCGTCCATGAATGTTGCGGGATCCCAAAGCACACGGCGAAGAGGACTGACGGTCCAAGATTGGTTCAAAAATAGGTTTGAAAAACGAAGGAAAAGCGGGGAGATTTTTCACATGTCCCCACCAAAAAGCATGGAGAGACCCACCTCACATGCATCTTGTCGTTTCATGCCGTCGAAGACTTTGGATATTGGAAATTTCATCGCAGCTATTAATGGCTGTTCTACTCCATTACAAGCAACTTAGACTGAACCATTAGAATGATGAGACATAGAGATCCAAACCCCTCTGTGCATTCAGAGCTCAAGAATCCGACCCTTCTTCCTGTTGTTGAACTTTCAAGTAGAGTTCGAAGGTTAAATCTAAACGCTTCCAATTTTTTTTTTTTTTTATAAATAACAAATTTTTGTGGAACTTCAAATTTAAAATCAATTTTAATTCACACAAATAAATAAAATGGAAGCAGAAGAAGAAGAAGATTTAAGAGCTGCTTGTAGATAATTCTGATTACACAAAGACGCTTGAATTTCTCAATTACAATAATTACCAAGCCAGTACGCGAACAAAGGAACAAGGGATAGAATTCCAAGTTCTTTTTTTTTTTTTCTTTTTCGGATGGTAAGAAACTTTACCAAGTTAAAGAAGCAAAAATTGGAGATCAATGTATTTGTCCAGGTTTCGTTCCTTCAATAATAAAATATTATTCTATTCTACTATGTCCAACAAAAAAATGGTTGTTGAGTATTGACAGACTCAGAAATTTAACAGTGAAAAAAAAAAGAAAGATCTCACTTCTTTTTCCAAGCATAAACCAGCAAACAGAAATCCCCAGGACCACGCAGTTCAGATTCCTCTGCGCTAGCCCACTCCATTACTGAGGAGCTGCACCCGGAAGACGCGGATGATATCGAAATCGACGATGACGACGAGCTCCTTGCCGTTCTCATCATCAACAGACTCTTCCTCATCTTTCTCAACTCCGCCGCACTCGTCCCAAAGCCGACGCTTGACAGTCGATTTTGTTCCCACCGAAGGGCGGCGTTTTTCTCTCCTCTGTGTTCTGCTAGTTGTAGTTGCTCATCATCTTCTTCTTCTTCTTCATCCTCGAGATCTAGAGTCTCGAATCTGAAAGTGAACACTGCATGTTTGTTCCTTATGTCGTCGAATAACCAATTGTAGACGTCCCAGGAGACCTGTATAGGAACGCCGTCCACTTCAATCTTCTCGTTTCCTCTGAATTTCCACTTCAGGCGCTTTATCTGCAAGACCCTTTTCTTGTCGATGCTAAAACACAACTTTGAGTCATTGCTCGGACTGCAATCTATGGATATCTCCCTGTTCTTGCCTCCAAATCTCGTTTTCGTTGTGTAAACCCTGTTCCCAAACACGTGCTCTTTTCTCATAACAAGGACTTGGGCCGTTCTCTTCGCCGGTGGCCTCTGCGCCTTGGTTTTTCTGTAGGCTTCTCCGGTCAAATCGCCGACAAGAAGAACAATTTCCCGACCGACGACCACGGCGACGAAATACCCGGACTGGGGTTCGGGTCCGGATCCAAACTTGGCCCTGGACAGTTCCCAGAAGATCTGTAATCTTGGACCTTTGGTGTTGCATGGCTCTTGGTCCGTGAAATGGAGATCCTTGGATCCATGCTTCTTCCAAAAAGCGAAGGACTTTATGTCGAGATGGAAAGACACGGTAGAGAGGGAAAGTAACTTAGAGAGAGAAAGAGGAGAGCGGTAATTGTCGTCGTCGGTTGGGTGGAGCTGGAGATGGAGGGAGTGGCCTTGGAAGAAAGTGCGGGACCAGGTGAGAGAGAAGAGGCCGAGGACGGTTTGGTAGAGGGAGGTGCTGAGGTCTGGTTTGCCTGAGCCTGGCGGCGGAGCAAGGTCTTCCTCCAAGGTGACGGCGGCGGAGGGGCGGAAACAGGACGGAAGTGGTGAGGGTTGGTTGGACATTTTCCGTCTCAAATAATCAATAAATTTTAATACCGAATTGCTTTGGAATTTGTGTGACAATGGGAAGGCTTCGAAGGGATTTGGGACTATTTATATGCCTAAAACCATAACAACAGGACCATAGGTCCAAAAAAAAAAAAGAAGTTGATTCCTGGTGGGAGCTGAACAAGACTCTGCCTGAAAATTCAATTGAATTTAATTAAATATAATATTTGGACCCAAACCAAACAGCTGCAAACTTGGACTTGGAAAAATATTCTCTTTCAAAGGGAACTTGAAAGGGCAGCTGTTGAATTTAAATGACCCTGCTTCCTTTTCTTTATTTCTTTAATTTGGGAAAAGAAATTCACTTTTGTTATTGATTAATTTTCCATATAATTTCCACGCAACTTTCCCGGCGGCCACATCCACCTCGCCGATCTTATTCCATGGACAGCCAAATGATAATGCAGTAATTAATATGCGAGAAAAGAAAACATAAGCCATTAGCTGATGGCCTGCACCCACAAGGGGCACACACCCAAATAGAGAAAGAAGAAATCAATTAACATAGGAAAATGATAATGTAGCAATAACCAAGCCTTTCCGGGAATAACGTACATAAGGCATACTTCAAATTATTAATGAACGATGATATACAACTCTCCGTTTGTCTGCATTTTTTTCTTTTTCTTTGATCGGATCGCTTGGTTATCTCTAGCTTAATATCTCCTGTAACATTTGCCTGGCAGCGAATGTCAAAGTTGCCGTCCTTCCTCAATTAGCAGTTGCTACAATGCGGTATGCCGCAGAATCATTCTGATTTTTTTTATTTTTTTATTTTTGGATAGTTGATTTTATGTTGTGATCAGGTACTCAGGGAAAATGCATAAGAGAAAAATTTAATCATAGAGTTCTTGAAGACGAAGTTGCTGTAAAAATTTATTATAGTAATTAACATTTTCCATGGATCTTATTCCTTGTATGGTATCATTCACATTTTTCTAATTTTTCAAAAAAAAAAAAAAAGAAAGGAAAGAAAAGTTATAAAAATTCCCAAATCGTTGCATTTTTGGGGTTCAATGAGTAAATTATAGTACGTGTTGTCCGTCGTTGAGTTAAATAAGATAAAAGCGAAATACTTCGTAGATATAAATCTTTTGAACCTATTGGGACACAATAAAATTTATATTATATTTCAAATATTTTATATTATGTAGATAAAATTTTATATAATATAAAATAAACTTTATAGTGATATAATATATATTAATATGAAATCTCTTTGTGTTGTATAAAATGTTATTCATATAGTATAAAATGTTTTTTATATAATATAAAAATTTATTACGTCTAAATGAATGTATGTATGTAATTTTGTTTTCGTGCAGTCCAACCCATAAGCGAATTATTATATACTTTTTGTCGCAATCGAACTCTTCCAAGTATTGGAAAAAATAATAATAATAATAATAATAATTGGTGTATGATAAGAATTCCTATAAAGAATTAATGTAATCTCCGTAATAACATAATATAGATTTGCCCTTTTGTCTACAATTTAGAAAAAAAAAAAAAGAAAAATGTTGTTAGGATTTCATAGAACATTATAAATAATTCTAGTGTACCAATAGTTTTAAGTCACTTAATTAAGAAACAATAAAATGTAAAATAATCAGCTAACCCTAAGATTGATTAAGAACACTTGAATACATTCTGTAAGGGTATTCTAGGATTGAAAAGTTATATCCTCGAGTCAATTTTATATAAGAAATTCTTGTTGGACACAAAATTTCATTCCTGCAGTATAAATAATTCATTGGGAAGTGTCTATCTTGTAATTTAATTGTATCAGGCTAAGTCCTCGGGGTCAATCTATCATGGACATTCCCAACACAAATCTGTTGCAATGCATCTTCTTAATTGACAATCCCCATCCGTTGCATGTACAGCTACCCTTCAGCCAGGTTTTTTTTATTTCTTTAATGAAATGTACTTCCATTAACTCCTCATGTTGGGTGCAATTTGCTCGTCTAGTGCGCTGAATTTGAACAATTGCTTTCTGGGCAGCGTAACAGGGAAAAATGATAAAGGCCAAACGAATTAAACCTGCACTTCCCATGGGGCCATATCCAAATATATATTGCCTTCTAGCTGTATGTTGCTTGCAAAATTACCACCGCGAATGGCGCGAGAATAGGAAAAGAAAAGACACAAATAATAATACTAATAATAATAAAAGAACTCATAAAATTCAAAGGTACATATAATTAATTAATTAATGAATAACGAATAGGTCTGTCATATTTACTGCCGAAAATTGAGGCATCTGAGAGGGTCATGGTAGAGGCAGTGCCGTTCTCCTACCTGTAACGCAAATCAAATATATGGTTTATGGATATATTCCTTTCGTTATCTTCATTTCCTTGTCTTTGAGCCCTTCACGTCTAATTGTAATAATCATTTGGTTTCTGTCACCCACTGATTTTTTTATTATTTTTTTTGACCAAATGGCGAGCCATCGGTTGGGCTACGGGATAATGGATGCCTATCTGTACTTTTAGTTTTGATTGGTGAACTAATGTAAGCTTGTAATCAATTTATGGTCTTTATAACAGCATTAATCTTTTTAACGTCAAGTTATATAATTACAAAGATTATCTATAACATAGCAAAGTCATTTGGTAACTTGTCAATTGAGTAAGAATCTAAAGAAGTATATATAACTACCTATATAACTTCTATTATATAAAAATTATTTCTTTATAATTATACAATTTTACCATATTTTACCATAATATGGGTAGATTGATTACATATTTGAAACTAAAAGTCAAAAAAAAATTTAATAGTAATCTCATAGAAGATTGATGCAAGTTTTAAAAATTTTTTATCATTATTATTGATTTATGTAATTATAATTTTATAATAATGAGTGGAGCTCCGTTTGTTATATTCCCTAAATTCAAACAAACTAACTCACTGCCTCCAAGTAACTATGACTCGTTAATGTTAGTAGTTTGAACCACTTTAAAAAAATAGACATGCAACCTTCTTAGTGTTCCCTCGCACTCCTCGTACATCAGCCTTTCCACTCTTATTCTTCGTCATTGAACATAAAAGTATTACGTGAAAGTACAATTCAGATTAGATCTCATAATCACATTTTTACTTTTCTGAATACTCTTTAAATTTAACAAAAATTCATCGTATATATCAAATGACAATGCAGCTAGGTTGCACTCGAGATTTTGAACTTGAATCTGCTGATTGTGAAAGTAAGTGATAAGGATTAGATTGGATACTTTGAGCCTCTAAATTTAATCCTCCTTAGGTCCATATTCGTAGGTTTGCTAGGCATATTATACGCACGGGGTCCAATCGGTATCATTCAATGGTAAACTTTGCTATGGAACTTACATTACCTTTCTTAATTTTACAAATATCAAGATCATTATTCAAACAAGGCCGCTCTTTATTTGTATATTAATCTCTTTTCATTTATTTTTAAACTTGTAAAATGGGTCATACCATGTTATATTTTTAAAAATATAAATATTTCGTATCATATTAAGGTACAATTTGTTTATTTTTTATAAGTATTATATCATGCTTAGAAATTTGAATAATGAACCTGTTATGATCCATAAGTTCAAGTATTACGAACTCCTATTGTGTTGTATTAGATTATTAATCGTACTTAAATTTAGTATTTGTAAAAAGGTAAATTTATAAATAAATAAATGTGCAAAATCAATATATAGTTGAAGTGAAAGATTATAAAAATAAAAATTTTAGATTTAAAAAAGAAAATAAAATATAAATAAAAATTTTTAATTAAATTTAGATTTCATATATATATATATATGCCTCGGGCATAAGCTGAAAGTTTTCCACCGAGCGACACATTGTGCATAACATAGCTCGACACAGTTCATGTACAAAGATTGTGCCTCGGCCCATGGGCCACCTGATTTATTGTACATGTATATTAATTCTGATTATCTTCCTTTACTAATTAAGCATCAAAGTATTAATGTTGACTTTTGATTCGGACTTTCTCTTATTTTGCTGATGTTGGGTATCGCTCCCTCGCTCAGCTCAGGATCCTTTTGACGACCATCTTCATCTGTAAGAGATCCATGAGACGATGCGAGTGCTATTATTATTATTTTTTTCTTTTTTCTTTTTTTTGACAAATTTACTGGACTATAGAATAAAGGAAAATGAAAAAAAAAAAAAAACAAAAACACTCGTCCTCAATGTTTTGCCCTCAATCTTTTTCCACGATGAGGACATCATTCACTGCCGTGGCAGATTATGCGCTCGATAGTTCACGTACGGTGCAGGCAAAATGAGTGGACAGAAAAGGGAAAGTGGAGAGCGTTAACGAGTGGACAAAAATGGCAGAATGTGCTCTCGACGGTTCTTGTAAAGAGAACGACACTTTCTCCTTTTTTTTTTTTTTATTTGTTAAAGTTTTAGTACGAGAACAGATCGTATCAGTTAGTGAAAAGATCCAATCAAAATTGCTTGTTGTCAAGAAGAAAATTATCAGGAAGCAAATGGATAACAAAGAACTAAATGGATAAATACAAGCTGGGATGCAACAAGTAGGGAAGTTGGGGAGGCGAATGGTTCATAAATACTTGATTTGCACTGAATTTTTGACCAGAAAAAGAGAGAGAGAGAGAGAGAGAGTAAACACTGCTGAGCAATCTGGCAAAGAGAAGGACATGAAACCGTCCGATCGGTAACGGTCTGCAACATGTCCAAATTGCAGGGGCCATTGAATTAAAAGGCTTGGAGCCTTGCGGTATGTAAAGCAACAAGCAATGTTGACCCGGTTCGTTCGTGGAAGACAGTACCATCAGTCAACCGTGAAATTGTCCAGCAGCACACCAGCTAGCCCTTTTGCGTTGGCATAATCAATCTCAACATCGTCTCTCCTTATCCCCTAAAAGCACTCGCCTCCCTTTAATGATTTGCCAGCTATGGTCATTGAGATGTTTGATACTCGGCTGGAAAGTGGGCATGTTGTCTACTTAAAAGAGACGTTATTGTTTCATTCAGCCAATTGATTGTAGTAAATAGGATTTCAGTTATTGGATTTGATGACTATGGAGAATGGTCACTCCATCCCACAATCGCCAAGTGTGAATGTTCGTACTAAGTTCCTTTTCTGTATATTTCATGTCAAAGCTATTTATTATATATATATATATATATATACAGATTATTCATTTTTCGTTATTTTTTATTTTTTCAGTTCCAAACCATGTTTTGGAAATTGGTCTGACTAATTCAATAAAAAAAAATAAAAATTGAGAAACAGTTCATGATCTGGTTTGATTATGCTAAAAAAACCAGAGAATATGAAAATTAGAGTCAAAACCGGAGAATTGACTTGAGTCATTGGAGTGCTTTGTCTGCAACGCCAAAGGTACCAAGAACAAGAAGACGTCATTTGGTCTCTAACTCCTCGCTCCTTACTCCTTACATATCAATATTTTATATAAAATATATAAATATTATAATTTTTTTATACCTTTTAAACTGAATACCAATTTAATCGATTTAATTTTCAGTTAAATAGATTCAACTAATTTATTTTTTTTTGTTTGAAAATCAATTCAATTTTTAAAACCTTAGTTCCAAATGGTCATGGACGAATCAAAAGCCTGCCGACAACTAGACTCACCGAAGTAGTGGTAAACCGCTAGTAGCAGAAAATCTCCAGAAGTCAAGAAATCAAAGTAGACGGGCCTGTCGGACAAGATGAAGAAATTATGACCTGAAAGTCGCTCAATTGAATCATTTGGAGGGTCCAAATAAAATGATAATAAAAATAAAAATAAACCAAGGACTGACCCTGCCTCTGACCGTCTCAAACCTCGTGCCATTGCTGACTGAAAATGATCACCAATTCCCCGTAGAATTTTCTCTGTTGGAAATTCGTCGTGATATTGAACCACCGTACTATACAAGTGAAGTTTTTCTTTTTCTCTTTTTTCATATATAGAAATAGTTTGAAGGCCAAACATTACTAAGATTATTTTATTATGACTTAAAGTCATAATTTTAAATTATAAAACTAATTTTCTTATTCAGACTTTATAATATGAAAATCTTGTATATTATAATTTTTTGATACTTTAAAATTATTTATATAAATTAAATAAAATTATAAATGATATTAACGAAATAAAAGGGTGAGGACATCAGATGATATTAAATAATACACATTCAAGTTCAATAGATAACAAAAGACTAACAATTGATACAACTTTTAATAAAAATTTATGAAATTCATCAGGATAATTTTTAAAAAAGAATAAAATGATTTTTAAAATGTTATTATTTACCAGATGTCTTAACTCATAGGTTTACATAATATTTATAACTAAAATTATTTATCTAATTAAAAAAATACTTTAAATTAAATAAAAAAATATTCTAAAATAAATCAAAATAAAAAAGAATTTTAAATAGTTCATTTGTTTTTTTAAATAGTTTAACTAAAATTCTTAATTATGTTAAAATAAGTAAATAAATTACAAGGTAATAATTACAACATAATTTATAAGATAATAAAAAAAATAATTTTCATGGTGCATCCTACATTAGACCCCTCCACTTGAAAGAAACTCGCTCTCAAGTTAATAATGAAGAATTGACGTCTACCATGCCACATGAATAAATACTTTGAATAAATTAACGTCTTCAATATGAACTAGAACTATTAGCTTCTTTTGTGAATCATTATGAGAATAATGACATTAACAAATAATGATACTGAATCAAATACTTGATTATCTACTCCAACAAAATCTACAAATATGAAAGGTAAAGAATTATCAAGATCCTCAGACCTGTGAATTATGGATTCAACTTCTAAGTTAATAAAATTTACAGAATTGTTTACCTCAATTAGCACATGATTATCAACTAATATTTCTTCTTCTTTTTGAACCATTGACTATTGAGGTATGGATATGTCATTGTAAACAAACATATTATCATGTAATTTATCAGTTGGGTAGAATATAAAAATTAAATTTCTTTTAACTTTTTCTAAAATCTCATCAGACATCATTATCAAAAAATTTCAACACTAATAAATTTCTCATATCTACCAATAATTGAATTTTAGACTTACTATACCTTAATTGAAAATATTAAATATAATTCCATCATTTAGCTGTATCATCTCAAAGTTTAAAATACGTAAAAGTCATTTTCTCCTCCTTACAAATATTATTGTATTCAAAATAAAATTCAATGTCTATTAACTAACTGATAAAATCTTTAATGAAAAAATTTCCATCAAAGAAAGAAATATTTTTAAAATTAGGAACATGATATATACTAAGTACGAACAATATCTTCAGTACAAGACTTATTGTATTCATGATCCTGTAAAATTACTTTAGATAGAGTTTTCTCTTCATAATCTTGGTTGTTGAAGAAATTACTTTGAACCTCATAAGACAACATCAACATAGGTCAAACCTATCTAATACCACCTAATGCAAGATGGAAAGAATAGAAACCATTTTACTAACGAAGATTAGGGGATGCCAGCCATTTAGACAACCATCCATGCCTATGAGGCGACGATACAATACTTTAACCAAAGGCTTGATCGATTGGAATGTGGACTACAAGTTATCAACAATTGATTCGCAACTCTTCAAGTGAGAGGTGCAAATCAAAAAGGCTAAAGAAATTAGGCCAAAGATTTTGCTCGTGGTCAACCTCTCGCTTAACCAGTCCTTACTAATCCATTGAGGCATCAACCCTATGCAGTAGATTCTAATGAAGAAACAAATTTGCATAGGTGTCAGGTTTATGTAACAGATTATAATAATGAGAACAGTGATTTTGATGAATATCCAAATCATGTCAAGTATGAGCAATGATGACCTCGATATCTAAAAATGTTAGAAGAATTTCAATTAAAAATAGATATTCATATCTTTATCGATAAATTCAATATTGAAAATTTTATGGATTGGTTAGTTAAAGTAGAAAAATTCTTTAATTATATAGAGATACACGAAGAACAAAAGGTTAGATTAATTGCTTGTCAACTAAAAGGAAGAACGTCTGCTTGGTAAGAACGAACAAATAACTGTAGGAAAAGAAAAGGAAAAACTCCAATTAGGCAATGGTATAAAATGAAACAATTTTTAAGAGAAGCATTTCTTCCTCCAGATTACGAGTAAATCCTTTTTTAAAAATATCAATGTTACAACCAAGGTAACCGATTAGTTCATGAATATTTATTAGAATTTTTTAAATTGTTTGAGTGTAACAACTTGATGGAATCAGAAAGCCAGCAAGTTTCAAGATATCTTCATGGATTAAAACCAACCATTCAAGATAAAATTAGAGTTCAAATGCTACTGAACATATCTGATGCTAGAAATATGACATTGAAAGCTAAGATAATATTGTAAGAAAAAAATAAGCTTAAATTATCTTATAAGTTTTATATTGACTCTAATAAGTTTGTCACAGAGAAAGAAAAACAAAAGACATTAAGCTAGCCACAGAGAGCAATAACTGCCAAAACTGTAGGTAAACAACCACTTAAGAGGACTTCTCAACCTAAAGTAAAGTCTCAACCTAAAACTTCTTAAGTTGAAGGGAGGACTTCTTTAACAATCACCTATTCAAATCAAGAAATTGAAGCAGCCATTAAAGAATCAAAGGAAGTTCATGAGTCAGTGGTAAAATATAAAGTATTTAGTGGTCTAGAGACAGGGTTCCAAAAAGTAATCAAGTCATTGTTAGAAGAATTCAGTAATATTACTCTAGAGGAGTTACCGAATAGGTTGTCATCAATGTGTAACATCCAGCATCAAATTGATTTAGTCCCTAGGGCTAGTCTTCTTAATCTATCACAATACCGAATGAGTCCCAAAGAGAGCAAAATCTTAAAGAATAAGGTAAAAGAGTTATTGCAAAAGAATTATATCAAGGAGAGCTTAAGTCCATATGCAATATCTACCTTGGAATTAGCAGATGTATGTTAATAATCGGACCATTAACAAGATCACCATTAGGTACAAGTTCCCTATTCCTCGACTGGATGATATGTTAGACCATCTGGACGGGTCTGAGATATTTTCAAAAGTCAATCTTCGAGGTGGTTATCACCAAGTTAGGATCACACTTAAAGATGACTAAAATACCATATTCAAAACTTAAAACAGTCTTTATGAGTGGCTAGTGATGTCATTTGGTCTCTTTAATACCCTAAGCACCTTTATGAAATTGATGAGTTAGGTATTAAAACCCTTTATTAGTAAGTTTGTGCTTGTATATTTTGATGATATTCTTATTTACAGCCAATCAATGGAGGATCATGTTTTACACTTGAGGAAGGTATTATTAGTGCTGTAAGAAAATAAGCTATATGTAAATTTAAGGAAGTGAAGTTTTATGAATGATAAGTTATTTTTTCTAGGATACATAGTCAATTTTAAAGGTATCTAAGTAGATGAGAACAAAGTGCAAACATTTTAAGATTGGCTTACCCCTAAAACAGTAAGTAACGTATAGAGTTTCCATGGTTTAGTAACCTTTTATAGATGATTTGTCCATAATTTTAGTATTATCATGGCCCCTAACTTTGAATGTCTTAAGAAGACAAGTTTTAGTGAGGAGATAAAGAAGAACAATGCTTTGCACTTATTAAGAAAAAATTATGTACTACTCTAGTGTTAGCCTTTCTTAACTTTGAAAAGTTATTTGAAGTAGAATATGATGTTAATGGAATAGGGGTCGGAATTGCTCTTTTTCAAGAGAAGAGACTAGTTGCATATTTCAGTGAGAACTAAGTGAGGCTTGATAGAAGTGGTCAATATATAATAAGGAATTTTATGTTGTAATGAGAGCTCTGAAACATTAGAAACATTATTTAATAGGGTGTGAATTCATCTTATACTTTGATCATCAGACTATTAAATATCTTCACAGTCAGAACCGAATTAGCAATAATATGTATACTTGATAGTCTAGTTTCTTACAAAAATTCCCTTTTAAGTTATTTTATAAAGCTGGTTAGCAAAATAAAGTTGTTGATACTTTAAGCAGAAGAGCATTACTACTAATGACATTAAGCAATGAGATAATGATGTTTGAATCTCTTCGCAAATTGTATGAGTATGATGAAGACTTTGTTACTGTTTGGGAAAAATGATTTTCACATTCTTGATGGCTATTTAATGCGCGAAAATCAATTTTGCATTCCTTGATCTTCATTAAAGGAGAAAGTTACGCGTGATTTACATAGAGTTGGTCTTATAAGTCATCTTGGACGTGACAAGACAATTGCTACTGTCAAGAGCGATATTATTGGCTGCAGCTAAAAAGGGATGTTAGCAAATTTGTCCAATGATGCTATGTTTGTCAAACAGCCAAAAGCCAATCATAAAATATGAGACTATATATGCTATTGCCTATTCCAAACCTTATTTGGGAAGACTTATCCATGGATTTTGTTTTAGGATTACCTCGTACATAATGTGAGATGGACTTTGTATTTGTTGTTGTTAATAAATTCTCTAAAATAAGTCATTTTATTCCTTGCAAAAAAACCTCTGATGCCTCAATTGTAGCTCGATTATTTTTTAAAGAGGTAGTATGCTTACATAGAATGCCTAAATCCATCACTTTTAACCATGATACAAGGTTTCTCAGTTATTTTTAGATCACTTTATGGAAGTCATTTGATTCATCCTTGAAGTTTAGCAATATAGCTTACCCACAAATAAATGGTTAGACTAAATCACTTAACAAAACCTTAAGTAATCTTATTCGAAGTATTTGTGGAGATAAGCTAAAACAATGAGATTTTACCTTAGCTTAAATTGAGTTTGCATATAATAATGCAGTGCACATCGCTACAAGGAAGTCTCCTTTTTCCATTATTTATACTAAATGTCCATAACATACTCTAGTTTGGTTAAACTTCCTCGAGTCTCAGGCCTTAGCATTGTAGCTAAGCATCTTGCAAAACAAGTGCAATTTGTCTAAATTGAGGTGAAATAGAAGTTGGAGGTCATCAATGAAAAATATAAAAAGACTGTTAACAAATATCGAATAAGTCATTTGTTTAAATAAGGTGACCAGGTAATGGTATTTCTTTATAAGGAATGGTTTCTTATTGGTTCTTAAAATAAATTATAGCCTAAGAAGTATGGTCCCTGTCAAGTATTGAAAAAAATTAATGACAATACATATATAATCGATTTACCTCTAGAATGGTGAATTTCAAGAACTTTCAACGTTGCAAATATTTATCCGTTTTATTCAACAAATAAACCTCTTTATCTAAACCTAGATTTAAATTTGAGAATGAGTTTCTCTCAAGTAGAGGAAATTGACATAGAACGGGTAGTACAAAACTTTATAAACCAAATGGACTGTCATAAGCTTAAAGGAAAAATTTAGAAAATTTGACTATTATATACAATTTTACTATTTAGAAAAATATTTATTATTTAAGAATATTATTTTATTATTTAACATCAATTTCACTATTTAAAATACCTTTTTTACTTTTTAAGATATCATTTTACTATTTAGAATATATGAAATTATTTAAAAAAGTTTTATTTTCTCTTTTTAAAATATTCTTTATTTAATTAGATATTATTCTAATTAGTTATTAAAGTATTTTCTCATTTAAGTTAAAGTTACTTAACACAAGATGGAAGTGCAGGACGTCAAATAATTAATTTGATGAGAAAGTACGAGAAATAAATAATAAGAGAAAATAAATAACAAAATTAAATATCTCACTTAATGCAGAATAAAAGTATGAGAAATAAATAACAAAAGGTCAACATTTGATTCAACCTTAATAAGAACTTTTGAAATCTACTAGGATAATTCTAAAAAAAGAATAAAATAATTTATAAAATTTTATTATTTATACGATGTTTTAACTATAGATTTACTTAGTATTTATAACTAAAATTATTTATCTAATTAAGAAAATACTTTAAATTAAATGAAAAAATATTTTAAAATAAATCAAAATAAAAAAAATCTCAAAATAATTCACATATTTTTCTTAAATAGTTTAAATAAAATTTTTAATTATGTTAAAATAAATAAATAAATTATAAAATAATAATTACAACATAATTTATAGAATGATAAAAAATAATCTTTACAATACATCATACATTAGATATTTTTACAAATTCAACTCAAATTAGTAAAGGTTTGAAACATGAATAGAATTTACTATTCAAATAATAATAAAAAAAAGGCACTGGAGAATTTTTCCTCAAACTAAATCAAGTGGGCTAACTATGTCCATTTGTGTTGAAATTTGCCTCGCACAACTTTTTATAAGTATTTGCTTTGAAGTTTGAACTTCAAAAGCCCAGCTGGTTTGAAAACAGAAATGCGACATTATCCCGTGACTTTGTCGCAGTGAATCAACCTCTCCATTTTTTTCCTATAAATGATCTCGGGAAGCCGAATAATTGTAACTTGCCAGACTTTTTTTTTCTGTAGAAAACAACTAGTCAATGTAAATTCACATTAAGAACCCACTTAAATTTGTCACTAGGTATCTGTAGGAAAATGAAAAAAAGGGAAAAAAAAAAAAGACTTAGCTCTGTATTACTTGAAGACTCAAGACCAAGTCCAAAAGAAATACATAATGCCAAGTAAATTTCCATGAAACAGTCAATGAAAATTGGAAATCTCTCTTCCTAACCTCGCCGGAGAGGCAGAAATGAATAATACAATGGACAACTATATAAAGTGGTAGGTGCCTTTTTTTTTTTTTTTTTTAAAGGCCACAAATAAACTAAACAACCCAAAATGACACCTACCCACGCGCAACTATCCCCCCAAAGCTTCAAAATTCGCCACCTAATTTTGATCTCTTGCTTCCTGCCAGTTGCTACCCACAATACCGAACATGTTCTACTCATATTAAAAAGAAGGCCAGGCAACTTCAGGTCTAGGCGTTTTTGATGAAAAACACAAACAATCGAGTGTGGATATCACACTATTCTATGCCTAGCAGCTAGAAGGGTGGCTACATTTTCTCCAAAATTCAAACTTCGGATACGGGGAACTTTCTTATACCTCATCGGATTCCGGAACACATTTGGTCAAGGTTAGGTTGCATTATTGTCCGGACATAAAATAGAAAGGAAAACGAAAATCAATGTTGCAGGATGAACAGATTGAGGCCCAGTGCGTCCAACTTCACAAAATCAGACAACACTGTGTTCTAACAATGGTGATAGCCTCTCAAGTTAGCATAAAAAACGTTGTTGCGAAAAGTGCTGTTCATAGCTCATTATCTAATGGATGATAGGGCTGGGTGAGCAAAATGGTTCATGTATTTTTGCTCTGTGTTAAGTGTACGAGGTCGACGGTCATAATCTTCGTGGGCTTTGCACCAAGTCTGATCAATGTTTAGAAGTGACAGCATAATCGGCCCCTAAATTAATTGTTACAATATGTGAACCCCTTCGGCCCACGACAAGTCGATACCGTTTGCTTTTAGGCCTGTCCCAGAGACCGCTCTCAAATTTCACAATCGTCTGCCATTTCTTTACAATCAACCGACGTGTCGAAACATGGGCTCTGAAATGGAGCTTAGAATCCAGAACACAAATGGTCCTTAGAAGCATAATTTGAACAAATGTAGTGGGGCTGCCATTTTTAAATTCTCGGTTTCATGTCTTAGAGTTTGATTTTTAGTCTTTACAAATATATATATATATATATATATATATAAAGTCCATTAGAAGACAGAAATAGTAGGGCTGCAATTGTCCTAATGGGCAGAATTGCAAAGCGTAATATAGATAAATGATAAAGCAAAGGGAGGGCAGGTGATAATAAGGCTTTGCGGAATATGAATTGAAAGAATGCACAAACATAAACCCCCACTCCCCCCCCCCCCAAAGAAAAAAAACAGAAATGGGATGAGTTTTCTAGGGCAGACGGCAGGGGTCCCATTCCATTTTTGTCTCTTTAAACAATTTAAGAGAGGCTGTTAAGGACCATGTGGACGCTAGCAGATGCATGTGAGGCACGTCCATTTGATGTGAAGGGCCTGTGGCGAGAGAAGACATGATCGCGGTGCAAGCCATGCCTTGTGTCCTGCCAACATTAAACGTGCCTCATGTACAGCCACTTGAAGTCTCATATTTATAAACGTAATTTTGCAAATAAAAAGTACTAAGCTTTCCAAGAAAAATTAGTCGCGCTTAGGTTTGACCCTTTTGGAAACATGTAATTTTTACACCATGCATTGTAATATTTGCGAAACACGCAATGTGCTTGTTACAGTATGATTATAAAACCAGATATTACAACAAAGTTGATTTGGCTTTAAAGAAACCATAATTTGGCACAAAGTCATGGTGGTTGAGGCCGAAGCGAGGCATGAGCCAGTTTTTAGATTAATTGGCCGAATATTAAAAATAACGCCAGCGAAACTGAAACCAAGACACTGACTGCGGGTAAGGGAATGTGCCAAACTTTGATTACATGGAAAATAACGCTAGTGATACTTCATGTCCACATCAAAGCTTAAGGTTATAGCCAATAAAAACCTATGTAAATCGTGACTACCGGACTGTATTTTTATTGCAATGTGAATTTCCTACCTTTTAACGCATGAAAAGTCGATCCCCTTGTTGGTAATTTTTTGTTTTTAGCAACAGAAATATGAACCACCGAAGGCCTGGCTAAATCAATGGGTATATTCCCACCGGTCTTGCTTTGATGCCCTCCGTAATCCTGGTGTGGGGTGAAAGTTGGAGGCACGAGACCTGACCTTTTTTTTTCTTTTGTGGCAAAATTATTAGCACCCAATGTAATGATGAGATTCAAAGTTACTTAAGAAGAGTGATTAACTCATTCATTCAAAGTCTAACTGCCTGCCACTTAAGCTAACTAAGGGGTAATTTCCTTTACATGGCAAAAATCTTATCCTTACCGGTCTCATGTGTTAAGGTACCGTCAATGCATAAAACCTCGCGTCTCTTATTATATTTATGGGCTCTCCACTTACTTTAATTTTGAAGTAAATATGAAGTTTCAATGTATTATTTAGCATAGTAATAGAACTTAATTTTTTTTTCTTATCTATATTAGCTGTTAAGTGGCTTTACTATTTCTATTTGTTTAATCTAATCAATATAGCCAAGTTTTAATAGGGCCTACTATCTGGGTTTAGTTCATTCAAAACTTACAACTTAGTTTTATTATGTTATGTGCTAATTTGATCTATTACGTGTGTTAAGTGTATGTATTAAGAATATAAAATCTCAATTTACTAAAATATAAATACTTAATATGACTTATAATATTTATTAAATTTTTAACTAAAAATTTAAATTTAAGTTTTTAAGTAGATATAAGATTTTAAAGTGATACTTTGATATTGTAAATATAAAACAGATAAATGCAAACTAAACGTTTAAAATGTAGTAAAAAAAAAAAAAAAAACACACACACACACACACGGTTAAGTGCCTCCAAAAATTTTATGAATTTTGATACTATTTACGTATTTTTCTTCTCAAGGTCGCATGCTAAGATAAGGTCATGAGTAGAGAATTTTTTTTTGTGAGATCAGACTGAAAAACAAACTTGAAGCAGTATTTGAAAACTTGCTTGAAGTACCATATGACAGGAACGCCAGAAGTAAAAAAGAATGAAGGCGTATCCATCCAGACACTCTGCCAATTGCCATCCAATAAGCTTGTAATCCATTCATGAATACCTCTGTACCGCGCTGAGGATTATGATCTGGATAGGTACGGACATGCTAATCATATGCAGGGAGCCAAAGCATGTCAAATTCATAAGGTTATTACTTCATTCAAAAGTAAATTTGCAATCTTCGAGGCATAATTCCTTCAAACAAGAGAGTCCCAAGAAAGAAAATAATCCCCTGTGGGGTTTCCCAATGGAAATAGGTTTGAGAAACTCTGATTGACCCCTCTTCTTGTTGTTATTGGTGCATTAATTTGCAGTATAGTTCCTGATGTGAGAAGAAATGGTAGGTCAGGTGAAATATCATCAAGTGCCCATCCAGGGCCGCATAGTTCAAACTTTTAATGATGATGAACTCACCAGCATGCCATTATCTAATCACCTTTGCTGAATCAAAAGTAGAACAAAATAATGAGGCTAAACAACTTTAAATTTTTGACGGTTGTGGGGAACAAAATCAATTCCCAAACAGCTGAACAATCATGAAGTCTCCTTGACACAGATAGGACGGCAACACCCAAAAAGCAGACATTTTTTTTATTTCTCTACATGGTAAATTTAGCAACATGATCGGAAATATACTGTGTAAGTTGTACACAACATTTAGAGCTGAGAAACTCATCACCTTACACTACACTACACAAAGAAAAAAAAAAAAAAGGAGCTTGTTGAATACAAATTATACAAATCTCGGTTTTCTTGGGGTTGGCTGATTTGGGAACGATATGTTTGATTCAATTGTATAGCATTTGTTTTGCCATTGTACTTTTGTTTGTCTAAATAAGATCGATAATCAGAAATGATAATGACATGAGAGATATTACCGCTCATTCCAGTCTCAAGTACAGAAACTGAGAAGCGTTCGATGAAAGAAATCAGGAGAAACGGAAGTGAAAAAGGAAAATGCCAAAGAATCCAAAACGTATAAAAGTTATTCGTCGTGCACATCACAGAAATGTGAGAAGCCAATTTGGTTTTTAATTACCTACGCTCCCAAATCCCAGATTAATTGATGTGTGGTTCAAGTTATTATTTGGGAACACGACCAAGCAAAAGTAGACAGGGATGACAAATGTTGTGAAAAAATCGGCACCATGTTATCGCATGTTTCCTGTTAGGGATGGAATTTGCAGAATTGGAAAGAGACAGCGTCAATCGTGTAAAGGAAAACTCACTGTATTTATCACTGAACAAGAAAACTTCCTGTCGTGCTACATATTATAGGACGGAGAGGAGGAGGTGAGACAGACAGAGAAAGAGACCAAAAGGTGTGTTTTTTTTTTTTTTTTTTTTTGGGCGGCCTGGGGTGCGAGGAGGGAAGGGGTGAGAAAGGGGAGGGCAGGGACAGTGGGGGACCTATTGAATAATTAAATAAAGCACACTCAATCGCATTCAGTGTAACTGTTGATCAAGGGCAGCAATCCAAATGAAAGCCTTACACAGCAAAGAATGAAACCGTTATAATTTTACGTATAATATATATCTTAGTCTTAGTTAATAACTTAATTTTTTAAAATAAAATAATTTTTTAATATAATATTAAAATTTTCTAATTATAAGTTGGATTTATATTCTGTTCACGCTTCCAATTTAACAAGTGAGACGGGTTCTTGAGAAACAAATCCAAAATACCCTTCAACCCAACAATTGAAAAGGATGCCGCATTTGTCAAACGCCGTTGAAAATCACTCATCTCTTTCTGGCAGCTACGGAAATATGCTACATTTCCCTGCTCTGTGGAAAGCGACATACTTCCACATTCCACTTTCAGCGTTTTTAATAAATGTTTTCCAATTTATGTCCGCGTTTGAGTGATTGTACTGTTAATCCAGCTAATTTTTGCAAGTTAGACATGGTGTTCCGCTAGATTTTAACGACTGAAAACCATTATTTTTCCTGATTCGCCAAAGTGGGGCATGCAAAAACCCTTTGAATTGCTTTGTTGCCCTGGCTTTTGAGAAAAGCGCCTTGAAGTGGAGGCCCTTTTTCCCAGCAAAACTTTTTTCACTTTCGTGTGATATTTTGATTTAAGTTATTTTCAACACTGCTGCGTTCATAAGCGCTACTGAGGGAACTATTACGATTCCCCATTTCCAGGATTTAAGGAAAACACTGTTCTGAAGGCAAAACAAGCAGGCATATTGTTATGTGTCCAAATCAAAGTGCTACTTTTTGTTCAAACCCCTAGTCAGATGACCGTTAGATGCAGGAATTGAAGTCGTGGTTGTAAGGTTGCAGTGTCCCATTGCCATTGACTTATTCATCACGCATCGAGGACCTGAGCATCTTCCATCGAAATTGTTCTGCAACTATGAAATAAAACTTTGGAGAATCACATCACGAGAATCGCATCACATAATAAGACAACATAGTCTACTGTACATTGGGCATCATATGAAATGAGTCAATCTAGTGGGGGATATTTCTGGGGGCCCAGAAGGGCCTCCTCTCCAATGACTAACAATAACTTAGGGTGGTTAAATTAGCAAATTAATGACATTGGTAGATAAAATGGATAGACTATGAGGAGGAGGCGTAATTTCTAATTTTTGAACTATTTCCTCCGGGTTTCGCATCACATCTTTTCAGGTGACGAAGCAAAGCATAGCTCGATGGACCCGTGATCGAGCAACTCTTCGATCATTTGCTCAATGTGATGCTCTTCCAGAGGCTTAAACTGCTGAGTGCTGTCCACTTGGACAACTTTCTTGAACACCCAGTTTGCCTGGTGGCTCTGTTGAACTACTCCCAAAGGAGGACTTATCTCAGGCGACCATGTATCCAATGCCTCAGTTTTCACGGCAATGCCGTTGTTGGGGGTGGGGGTTGGGGCTGTGGCGCTGGCGTTAACGTGTGGAGTTGGCGCCACCGCCGCCGCCGCCGCCTCCGCCCTCGCCTTTAGTTGGTAGTCCCGATGAAGTGATGCTTGTTTGGTCATTTGGAGGGAGGCCATGTAGCAGCCACGCAATTTGGCTGTCGATGTTGCCGAGAGAAGCTTGGAGGGTGATGACTGTGATGCATTTGGGTTATAGGGGAAGTTGGTCCTAGCCGTTGGGCCGCACATGAGCCGGGCAGCTTCGTCATAAGCTCGCGCTGCGTCCTCTGCCGTTTCGAATGTGCCAAGCCAAATTCTAGTCTTCCTGCATTTTAAAAAAATAAAAAAAATGAAAAAGAAAAAAAAATCAAAAGAAAAAACAAAATGTTTTGTTTAAATTTAATGACCCAACATTGAATTTGCCCAAACATTCATGAATTGAGTTCATGATAGGTGACGCAAGGTTGAGCTTACAAGAGAGGGTGGCGAATTTCGGAAACCCAAGAACCCCAATGCCTTTGTCGGACGCCTCGATATCGCTGTTGCGGTCTGGCCATCTTTTCGTCCAGGGGAAGAAATGTTTTCCTTGGGAGGGTGTTCGTCAAAATGCCCAAAAGAGGAGAGCAAAGATGAGGAAAGTTGAGTGATGCTACAAAATGGAGGGGTTGGGGGAGGTGGGGTTGGGTTTTTGTAGACAGACAGAACTGCAAGTGGGTCTCTTTTTTCCTTGGCCTTCACTGGCAACCAATTACAGAAAATGGGTCCCACATTTTGTGGTTTTGGATCTTTCTATTCTTATTCTATTATCTTGCTATCGGCTTATTGCAAGCCATGGTTATTGAATATATTGGCAAACTGAGGTTTCAAACTGACCAGATTCAATTCACATGCGTGACCATGACAAATAGCTTTTGTTTCAAATGAACATGAAATAACATCACCCGCAATGATAATTTAATTGGTGATTTGGTGCACTTGTTTCTATATTAACTTAAGTTCGAGTTACTTACTATATAACTTTTTTGCTTTAAACAAAAAAAAAAAAAAACCAAAACGAAGGAAATAGCACAAATAAATAAATATAAGATATCCAACTGTTGTTTTAATTAGCTTTCTTTCTTCCAGACAATCTAAGGTCATAGTCGTGTAGATTTTTCATGTGAATGTTCCATAAGAGAAGACAATTATTACTCCGTTCTAGTTCTTTATTTCTACTGAAAATCTGGAAAATAAAAACTTCCTTACGATTCTTGAGCACAAGAGATCTTTGAACGTATCATATGTCAGAGGGTACTGTTATAGATGAAATTTCTTCTTGCAATCTTCGAATTCCCCTTGTTTAATTTTTTTTTTTTTTTAAAAAAGGAAATGAACTATTCTCAACACTTTGTAATTGAACATGACTACCATCATTTTATCGCCAAAAATAAGTGTAAACGCACTGTTTTTCGGTAAGATGTACAGTTAAATTGCCACCTATTAAATTGTTCCGTACCAGAAAAGAAAGGTTCATGCAAGAATTCGGTACCTTCAAAACATAATTGGGTCAAACTTACGTTGAGACACAGTGATTAAAGTTTCATAGACCATAGTAATTACCCTAAGAATACAAATCATTTGATCAAATCCTTCACCATACAGATCAACATGCACCCAACTTTCACTAGATCCTCTGGGAAAGAATTGGAAAAAGGGAAACTAGCTAACAATGAGGATGGCCCAGAAAGTATTAAGTGGTATCTGTTTGCAAGACAATGGGTGCTAGCTTAAAAGTTGTACTTGTTAGCTTTTTCCCTTTTCAATCTTCATAATAAAAATTGGTAATAAGTTCTCATGGCTCATAGTAAAGGGCTATTTTTTGTTTGATTGATACATGGCAAGCATCATGGCTGCTAAAATTGGAAGCATTGCTAGATCAAAAGAAAAAAAAAAAAACAGTTAAATAGGAGCAGACAAATGTTGTGTGTGGGCTTGGGATGCTCATGCTCATGTTTACTGTCGTCCCACATGCCCAAAAAAGGATGTCCCATGCTTGTCAGATAGCGAGAGAAAGAGGGGGAACTCGTTCATGTTCTCACCAGGGAAAACTGCTAATCCTAGTCCCTCCAAATCACGTTGAATTGTGTTTGGTTTTAAACCCGCAAACAGAAAAATTGCAACTACCAACCATTCTAGCCTAGTTGTTAGGGGCATTGTTTGTGCCATCTAGGTCATATGTTTGAATCTTCTCTAAGGCATTTGGGAGTGATAAACTTAAATTAGGTATGTAAAATTGAAGGGGGAGGCTGCATTTTATTACTGGCGGTTTAGTAATATGGGGTCAGTCCATTGTGGGATATAAGAATATAATTTTATCTAACAAGATTATGAGGTATCACTCATATATTTTTACCTTAATTAGTATCGTCTATTAAGATTCTATAATTAATCTAATGGCAAAGTAACTAAATGTGCTATTGGGCATCCGTGTCAAATGAGTAAAAGTTGCGGTAATTCACAAGTAAATGCAAAAAAGTAGTGAAAAGATCTTTTTTTTTTTTTAAAAAAAAAAAAAAGGAAAATCCAACGTTTACGCTGAGTGAAATGATCTTTGCAATTTAGACCAAACATTTAAACTATGCATGTTGAGATTGTTTTTTTTTTTTTTTTCAAAGAATAATTACGCAAGTTTTTCTTGATTTTCTTTTCAAACGACTGTATCTCAACATTTAAAATTTGCAAATAATAACCGCATTATTCTTAATACGACAGGAGCCAAATTGATACCGCATTTATGGGTCAGGACAAAGTGTCAACAGAAGAAAGCAGCCTGTGGAATTGCGATTGAAATATTTGAAACTTTGTCCCCTGTCTTTGGTTTACAGCTAACGTTAACTGAAATCAGAAGAGCTCAATGAGCTAAGATTCTGGACCGGCGTGAAAGGGGCCCCAGATCACAACATGGCTGATGATAGCCGAATTAAAATGTCCCTTTTCATCGAGCTTTCCGTCAAACCAAAACAAAACAAAACAAAAAAAAAAAAAAGAAAAAGAAAAACTCACACGGTTTCATGGCCATTACAAGGGTCCAGTCTGGTTTGTCATCCTGAAAATAACAATCTGAATTAAGATGCCTCAAATTTATTGAACATTCCCACGAAAGGGTCCTCCTGCTCACCAAAGCAGGAGGATGAGACTCTCGGTATCTCAGAAATCAAATTTAATATTTTGGAGCAAAAGCATGCGTGTTAACAGGTACGTGTACACGAGTTCACGTGCAGACAATTCACTGAACTAACAAGTAGAGTCAATTCTGAGGGCCGCGTCTTGGAATAAAAGACATAATGGGGTTTCTCTATCAAACGTCTTCTGCGTCGTCTCGTTACCTTCGCTACTCCTCAGCTTGCACATGCACATGTATGCATACTTCAATATTAAACATTGGACATGGAATGCTTTTTAATTTTTGGTACATCAGAAGACAACATGGGGTGCATTTTGTTTTGCTTAGTTTATAGGTGTTTGTTTTATTTTATTTTTTATTTCAAATAGATTCTACTTATTAAGCGATATAAAATAATGAATGAATTAAATTCTAAAAAATAAAAAAAAAGTGAAAATAAAAATTTCCTAATTTATAACATAATATGTCCAAGTAATATAATATATAACACTCACATTTCTACGAATTTTAACACGACGCGGGTTAATGTGTTAAGAAGATTGGACAAGTCATATGACAAGACAACAAATCCTGTTTTCGCATAATTTGTTTTTTAAAAAAAAAAATTGATGACAACTTAGGTTACCAACTTATTCTTCTCTCTCTCTCTCTCTCTCTCTCTCTCTCTCTTTTTCAGAACAAGAAAATCAGGAGCAGAAAATGTATGGCGTAGAATATGTTGACATCCACACACTTTAGTCTCTTGGGAGAATTTCGAACTATTCTTCGGGAATAGTCAGAGAAAGAACTGATAATTAAACTGCCGAAATAAACAATTTGAGTACCAAATAATTCTTGACGCGGCTTTGCTGTGAAGCTAGAAAAGTGGAGATAATTAAGGGGCTAATTACCCACGTCGGGGCCCACAACTCTCTCTCTTTTTTTGTTTTTATTTTTTTTTTTCAATTTTACACCTAAACTTTCGATTGTTAAACTTAAACACTTGAATTATCTAGTTGTAGCGATGGCATCCCTTCTATTAGGATTTCGTTAAAATTTCAGTAGAAAGCCTAATAAATTGCATGAAGCTACATTGTTTTGTTTCAGCATCTACTTTTTAGTTAGCCACTAATTAAAGAAAAAACTTGCATTTTGCAAGAGTTTTCAATTAAATATAAAATATGAGTCTTTTAAAAAGAGAGAGAATTAGAATATTGATTCTGAAACATGTTATGGATTATTCCCTAACCATTCAAATAACACACACACACACATATATATATATAATGTATTTCTACTTTTTATTTTCTTGTAGAAAACTTTGACCAAATTTAATGAAGGGGTGACATTGAAATAATTAAGCAACTCAAGGGTTTTACGGCGAAAGGGCGAGAGCAAGTTATTACAAAATTGTGCAAGTTAAGAGAATACGGACCTAACTGACGCATAATAAGTCTCAAGGTGATGTGATAGAATTTGGTCGCAGACGGCTAGCGAGTCCCTGAGGTTCTCCGCAATCTACTGGAAATGGAATTGCACAGGCTGGTCCTTTTGAAGATGTTGTTCTTTTGATTTGCCAAACCCTAGACCTGCCAAACTGCTTATTATCTAGGAAGGCACAACGATAGGGTTATACACGTCCAACTCCTTGTGCTCGTCCTACACTGTCTTGCGCAGCCAGGGTTTAGGTATCAGAAAATCGTTTAACCATAATTAATAAGTCTCATCCTCAATAGTTTTGTCTCCAGACCACACGGTTTTGAGCAGTTTATTTCTCGTTACTTCATATATATATATATATATATATATATATTCCTTTCTTTTTATTGGAAAAAACAAAATTATAAAAAAAATAAACAAATTTACAAGTGTAATCAAAACCATGTGGCACTTCTCCTCCCTTTCCAAGAAAAGTCAAAATAAAATAAAATGGAAACAGTGAAATACGCGTAGATGAACATGCAAAGTTACGGGTGGAGCCAGAAGAACATGCAGTGTGGATTGAAGGGATAGTTAAGGTGGCCAAGCCATGTGGTTCAATAGTTTAAGGAACCTTTTAACTAATTAAAAAAATAATGACGCTTATTAGGACAAAGGAAGAAGGTCCAAGAATGATGTTGAAATAAATGTCGGTTTTCAGGTCATGTGCAGAGAAAATTCAGCAATTTTAGGTATCAAATGATGGAGGTGTTTATTTTCTGTTCATTTTCTTTCCAATACGCATACCCTGCTGTAGAGGCAGCCTCTTCGATTTTGTCCCGTTCCATGTCATATCTTGTAGTAGATTAGTCCATTGGGATGTGCCGGTAATTTAAAAATTTGACTAAATTCATTAGGCTCCACCCACGGGAAGTTTTATGACGGAATTATGCATGCTATGATGGAGGGGTTTTCATCAAACCATTTAACATGCTGAATTTGATCAATCCGATCCAAATTAAACTAAAATCATTTTTTTAAAAAAAAAAGGATTTAGATATGATTTGTAATTTAAATAAACAACATTTGACAATTTGGTAAATGACTTTTTATAGTTCAAAAATTATCAAAATCAGACCCAACTGCTTTATAACATAAAAACTTGAAAGTATATTTTATAAAGGCATGAATGTTATAAAAATACTCAGTTTTTTCTAGAATTTACAACTTTCTCACACTTAACACATTGAATATAAAGTTATTGTTTTTATAATTTTTCGTGTCATATTTTAAATTTTAAATTATTTTTTTTTAAAATTTATTTGCTTATTTTTTATATTTAAGAAATTAATATTTGAATGATAATAATTATGTTTATTGAATGCATTGACAAAATTTTAAAAAAAAATGAAAGACAATTTTAACTTTAATGATTATTTTTCGAATCATCAAACTAATATACAATAGCTAATAATGATTTGATTAGTTTCACTCTTATATTAATTTAATTACAATTTTGAAAACTTTTAAATCACTACTTATAGTTTAATTTGAATATAAAATTAAAACCGAATTACACTGAAATTGTTGACACCTCTATTATAATGTAGGAAATAAATAGATTTTGTTGACAGCACGGTAGTTTTGTAGCAAAAGATTCAACGGGCATCCATCATAATATAGAATCAGTAACAAACAAATGAGTGCAACCGACGTTAAATTTATATCTTACAGAATTAATTAGTATTTTTTAAATTTTAATTAAGTCTATTTTATTTTTAATATTTAATATTAAGTTAACCTACCCCTTCCTTCTTAAGGGATTTTAATTAGAAACCTCTCGATGTTTATCATCCAATTTTAAGTTCCAACCCCAACGTAAGAATAGTGGAGGATTTGAATGATAATGAACATATTGCATTATTTGTTTATATTTTTAACGAAGTAGTGAACCTGTCCCTCGTTTATATCGAAAATAATCAAATCGCACTGTGAGAAACACAAAGTCAAAAGAAAGAAAAGGGAGCGTGCTGTGAAGAGACATTTTTTTATTTTTGGTTAATTAATTATAATTAACACTTAAATTTAAAATCTTCAATTGTAAAGATGACTTGTCTATGCCAACAAACCTAAACCTTCCTTTGTTCAGTGGTTGAAGAGACGCTTTCTTTTTTGGTTTGGTGCTTGGAGGGACATTTTCCGGGGACAACTGGAGTTCGACCGAAGTTGGAGTCGGGGGAGACCAGCTCGGGACAAGATGACGCACGCTTTGCCGCCCACAGAGAAGCAGCATGTCGAGTTTTGTCAAAGAATCGATGTCGAAGCAATAGGCCCAAAACCTGCGATTCATATGAGCTATTATATATTTTATTTGTCTGGCAAGTTGCATTTATTCAGGCGGATTAATGGTGGACAGGAATTTTCATGGACCAAGAAGTTCCGCTGGAGTTGACCGACAATGGATGACTTGCCCCTCCATTAGGCCAGTCCTAAATTTGTGGGTTGGCTTTGTTTCAGGAATTCGCTCTTGAGCCCACCAGGCCCACACTTGTGCCTTATTGACCGAACTTCTTTAACATTTGTAAATAAAGTCTTAAAAACAACAAGCTTTTTATATAATTATAATATATGAGGGGATCACAAAAAAAAAAAAAAAAAAGGTCTTTCAACTCAAATCTTGTTTTATTGAGTTGTAAGAATGGATCCCACGTTTAATTTTAACATGCCCCGTTAGACAAAAATTTATTGAATTAAAAAAATAAATAAATTACAAATTTATCTTATTTATAAAATTGTTTCAACTTAAAATCTTAATTTTTAACATAATGCCAAATTTTAATTCATTCTTTTATCCATATTTGTTAATAGTTTGGCCTTTTTTTTTTTTTGTTTTTATCATTTCATCGCATCCTAAAACATATAAGGGGGATGTACATATCTTAAAATATAAGCGACATAATTTATGATTTTAACATATAAACTTAAATTTTTTAAATCGATACATTATCCAAGGCTACTTCTTATGTTCATTGGTCGGGTCCGATCACGCTCCGCACCCATAGAAATATAAGATTTCAGTGTGCTCATTGGCCTCGACTCCGTCTCCAATCCTATATTTTAGAGAAAAAATTGAGATAAATTTTAAAATAAGCAATTTTTTTTTTTTTGGGTAAGAAATGGACAAACGAGTCTTCCCATCGATGAAAATAAAAGGGAAAAAAAAAAAAACAAAATCCTCCCACGGATTGTTTCCGCAATTGAAACTTCATGCACGGTAAGGTGAATCCATCGCCCACCAAGAGACTCGCTTATATATATATATATAATGAGGAGATGACACAAAATTTCATTTTCTCTTCCCATACTGCCCTTTTATTTTATTTATTTATTTATTTTCCTTGTCCCCCTTTGACCACCCTGGCTTGTAGCTTGTAACCATTGGAATCAATCGCCTTTTGCAACATTTTTTCTGTTTAGACGACACACATAAACAGCCTTTAGTTATCTGTACTACGGTTCCATCGCCAACGTAAAATTTTGCAGTTCTCAGAATACGAGGTTGTTTGCTTTCTCGAACTACAAAAAAATCCTCAACTAGTAGCATCGCCCACAAACCTAATCGTTGGGGGAAGTGTAACTTTTGATCCAGATGGCCTCAACAATGCTTTGTGCTTCCCCTTCCGTTTCGCTGTCTGTCCACGATACTCTCGAGGTACCTATAACTTCCTGTTTCATTTTTCCTTTCACTTGTTCTTCAGTTGACTTAACTGTTTCTGTTGCCGAGAAAATGTAGAAATTTGCTGGAATTATACAATTTCATTGAAACAAAGAACCCCCATCAGCGAAATTCATATTGGCTTCTTTTGATAATCGTGGTGCTTCTAATTTGTCGTAATTTGACGTCGACATCGATGTTTAATTCAAAAAGTCTCTCTTTGATGGCTCTAGTTTGACATACTCTGGTGTTGACATTGATGATGAATTCAAAAAGTTTATCCTTTATATTCATTTGATTTCTTTTGTTTATGTTTATGTTGTGGATTACAGTTTGTAATTGTGTTTTGGACAGGGCAAGGTGAGGCTTGGAAGTGGCAGCCTCAATACACGGTTTAACAAGGATAAAGGCAATCCCCTTTTGAAGACAAAGGTATGTGTACACTCCGAAATGACTTTTAGATTGCTTCGACGAGCTGTTTTCCTTGCATATCATTTGCACTGCAATTCGGTAGGATTTGGGCTTGATTTATCTAAAGTTTGTCGTTTGTTAATTGCAGCCTATTGGACGGATAACCATGTCTACTGCTTTGAAGGTATCTCGCTTTGAGAGCATCACAATGGCTCCCCCTGACCCAATTCTTGGAGTTTCTGAAGCTTTTAAAGCAGATAATGATGTAAAGAAGCTCAACCTTGGAGTTGGAGCCTACCGAACTGAAGAGCTACAGCCTTATGTGCTTGATGTTGTTAAGAAGGTGAGCTTCATTTTCTTGTCCATTTGGTAAATGTTTCTTGAATGACAATCAGATTTGTCCTTTTAGCAGTAGCAATGAACACTGCCTTGTTTGGTGACCACCATATGTGAGATTTGTTGTTAAAATCTTCTTCTTTTCCAGGCTGAAAAACTTTTGCTGGATAAGGGTGAGTATAAAGAGGTATGTTCATCTTTTAAACTGTTAAATCTGCCAAACGTCTATACTGACTAAATTTAACATTCAAGATATTGATTATGGTCTGTAGTACCTCCCAATTGAAGGCTTGGCTGCATTCAATAAAGTGACTGCAGAATTATTGTTTGGAGCTGACAACCCAGTGATAAAGCAACAAAGAGTATGTGAGATTAAAGAACTTCCTCTGTTTCCCTGTCTCATCATATAGATTATATCAAAGACAACTATGGTAGTTGTCTAAATAAGAGAGCTTCTTGAAAACCTTTCCAGGTTGCAACAGTTCAAGGTCTTTCAGGTACTGGTTCTCTTCGGCTGGCTGCTGCTCTCATTGAGCGATATTTTCCTGGGGCAAAAGTTCTGATTTCATCTCCATCTTGGGGTCCGTCATTTCTTCCTTCTCAATTTTGCATGATTTGTCTCAAAGATATCATATTTCATCATTCAAGAATTATTTGCAGGCAATCACAAGAATATTTTCAATGATGCCAGAGTTCCATGGTCTGAGTACCGGTACTATGATCCTAAAACAGTTGGTTTAGATTTTGAAGGGATGATAGCAGACATAAAGGTTAGGTCTTGGCTAGTGATCCCACACAATAATATTTTGCCTACTTTCTGTATTTAATTACTGGAGTTAACCAGGCTGCAGGAACTTACTCCAGCAACAACAACAAAGCCATAATTCCAAAATTAACAATGATTGTCTACGCAAATCTTTTCTCATCATTCCATTCAATTATAAGCTGTGTTTGATTCTGAAGGAACACAATGTTGCTAAATATTTTGGCAAAAATAGAAAATTGAGAAAGAAGACAAAAAAAGGGAATCAGAGCAAGTGACATATTGATGATCAGTGCAAAAGCTATGTAGTAAGAATGGCATGGCAGTGTTGATCTCCCTTTTTTTTCCCTTGGCATTTTCTTGGTCTCTAGGTTAGACTGAATAATTTCTCCTATTTATGTAATTTACATTTATGTGCAGGCAGCCCCTGAAGGATCATTTGTGTTGCTTCATGGCTGTGCTCACAACCCAACTGGAATTGATCCAACCCCTGAACAGTGGGAACAAATTGCTGACTGCATTCAAGAAAAGAATCAAATTCCATTTTTTGATGTTGCATACCAGGTAATCAGTACTGCAAAGATTATGTGAGTTTTAGTTTCAGTAATGGTAATGCATGATTACTATGTGCCAACTTTGAACTATAGCACCTCCAATTTTTTTTGCTATGAATACTATTAATTTTTGCTGAATGTTTGTGGAAATATGCAACATGAATTTGCATTAGATCTAATTTCAACTTTTCAACGACATTTCAGGGATTTGCTAGTGGAAGCCTTGATGCAGATGCAGCTTCAGTGAGGTTGTTTGCTGCACGTGGCACAGAGATGCTTGTTGCCCAGTCGTACAGCAAAAATTTGGGTCTTTATGCAGAAAGAATAGGAGCAATTAATTTTGTCTGCTCATCTGGAGATGCCGCTGCAAGGTGCAATAAACCAATATGCCATGTTATTTTTGTTCACTTCTAACTTAAATTTGACACAGCATTACCATTAAAATATCCCATACTTCCTGAAGATTAATGGGCATATATTGGTGAACTAATTACTACTGGAGTCAGACCTGTTGGAACAAGCTAATAGATGCTACTTGTGATTCCTTCCTGAATTACTTTTTTGGTCTTTTCTCCTTCAACAATTTCAGGGTTAAGAGCCAACTGAAAAGGCTTGCTCGACCTATGTATTCAAATCCTCCTATTCATGGGGCGAGGATCGTTGCCAATGTTGTCGGGGATCCAGTTCTTTTTCATGAATGGAAAGCAGAGATGGAAATAATGGCTGGAAGGATTAAAAATGTGAGACACAGACTATTTGACAGTCTAACTGTGAAAGATAAAAGTGGAAAGGACTGGTCTTTTATACTCAAACAGATTGGCATGTTCTCATTCACAGGGTTAAACAAAGCTCAGGTAACTGTCCATTCCCAAATTTCCACCTCAATTTCCATGCTGTGAAGACACTTTCATTAACTTTTTATAAACCTACAGTGAGCATTATTATTTCTGTCTTCAAGCTCTGAATGATTATAGTTTTAGTGTTCATAGTCACAGCTTCATACTGCGATGGTGTATGAAAATTTGTTACATTTTCCAGAGCAATGTCAGTCACATGTTTCTTTTGTCTGAACAGAGCGAAAATATGACCAATAAATGGCACGTATACATGACAAAAGATGGAAGGATATCCCTGGCTGGATTATCTTTGGCCAAATGCGAATACCTTGCGGATGCCGTCATCGACTCATACCACAATGTTAGCTGAAAACGGTGACTCATTGATGTGCACTTTAGAAGCAAGAGACTTTATATTTCTTTTTTCTTGGACAGATATTTTGACCGAGTTAATATCTTTTCCTGGAATGCTGTAATAATTGTCACCGGCGCACTGGCTGCCAAAAAACCCTGTAATAGAGTTTCAAATTTTGGCTATGGCAAGTTCCCATATCTTCAGCCTTCACCGCTTCAAAGGCCCCTGCTGGGTCAGAGCATGCCTTTTAGGGCTTGGGGATGGGCTTATAAATGAACCTGCCTGAGAAGTATCATTTGGATTCTTGTGTTTTGTATAACAAATTTTCTAAAGTCGTTTAAATTTACAAATCAAAATTACATTACCATTGACTCACTCTCCCCGGGCGACCCCAATTCCCAAACCCAAATAATCAAAGGTGTAAATACTCTAATCAAACAAATCAAATATGGATCAGTCGTTCTGGAGTCCTTCAGGGGGAATAGCTTTTGCAACTCTTAGTGTGCCTCCAAGCTCGACGGGAACAAGAGGGACAAGTGAATGCACAACATCTGTTATGAGCGGACGGTATGTCGGTTCCGGTTGCACACACAGAACTGCTACTGCAGCAACCTGCACAAACATGAAATTTGAATTCTTGGTATATGTTCGAACTACACACCATAATTACCAATTAAGCTAACTCAATTAGACACCTAGTCTTCTTTGTACAAAATGTAGTCTTGGGGACTAGACAGATCAACTCCGGTCTTTGTCCATACGTTACCATTATATGAGGCAAGTATATGCTCTACCCCACCCCCCAACTACCAAATCAGACAATGAAGATTTCAAATTTGAAAACAGGCATCCCACAAATAGTGGGAGCGGAAAGTTGAAATACAAGTAAGGGGACGTTATGACTTGTAGTTTGCCTGCCAACCTGGAATAAGTACTTCTCATCCATTGTATCTTTTATCACAGGATCCACAATGTTTGGTAGTGAGGCTCTGTTAGTAAGCTGAGGCATGGCCTGCATTTAAATCATAGCTAAAGCATTAAGTAACATATCTAACAAAAAAACCCTTCACAGCATGCTATCCAAAAGGGGCAAAAATATTATAAGGGGAATACCCATGTTACAATAGACTGGCATTGAGATGGTGCCAATTTCTCTACAGGCCTTCTTCCCAACAGAAGCTCCAGAAGCACAATGCCGAAAGCATAGACATCGCTCTTTTCAGTCAGTTCACCTAAAATATGTAAAGTAGTTCAATCTTTGAAATCGTTTGATTTTATCAACGATGTAATATTGTTGTATATTGCAAAATAGGGAAAGCCATTCGATTGAATTCGTGTGTTCTAAAATGCAATACCAAACAAAAGAATTTGAAAATGAGAGAAATGAAGAAATAGTAGAAAAATATGAACTAAATAACTAAATAAGCCTAGCTAATTATTCTTAAAATTAATAAGGATAATTTAGTTGAACTATTAATTTAAGCTGCATAAAAAACATAATAACCTATAGTGAATCAACGTTAAACTACAATACATGTTACCGTCAACAAAAAATGATTCTAATTATAATATATATTTTTAAAAAAGTATATTAGGTCTAGTACATAATATATTATAGATGAGATATTATGAATAGAGTAATCAGCAAGCATACCATCTAACATGTACTCCGGAGCTACGTAGCCCACAGTGCCTGACAATTTGAGCTTGTTCTTGCAGTTGGAGCTATCAGCTACGGCAAGACCAAAATCTGATAACTGAATGCAAACAAATGAATTGGAGAAGAAAAGAAAGGTGGTCAATGAACTTGATTTCAATGAAAAGTGACATAATTCAAGACGGTCTCCAGATTTTGTAAGGAAATATTAGAGACTCACTAAATTATAAACAAATCTACCTTTGCATTGAAGTTGGAATCCAGAAGCAAGTTAGATGATTTCAGATCTCTATGGATCACTGCTGGCTTGCAGTACTCATGCAAATATTCTAATCCTCTGGTCAACGTTTGGCCATAAAAAATTACTGAGCCACGTACGATGATATCAATCAGAGAAATAGTTTAATGCATATGGGTAAAAAACTCACCTTGCTATATCAAGAGCAATTTTGAGACGCGTATGCCAACTTAAGGAAGATCCACGAGAAGGTCCTAAAAAAATTTTGTTAAAAAACCTCAGAAATACATATAAGGCCATAAATCATCCTCCAGGGCAACTTTCCTATCAAAGTATTTGAAAAAAAAAAAAACAATTAAAAAGAACAATGATTTTTACCATGCAATATATCTTCAAGGGACCCATTTTGCATCAATTCATAAATGACAAAGCCATTATCCTCATGCACACCATAACCCATCAAAGAAATTATGTTTGGATGATGAATTTTGCTTAACAAATCCACCTCATTCTGCAATTTTCAGACAGTGAAACGGACTCAAAAAACAAAAAGAAGGAAAGAAAGCAAGAAATATTCAAGCAGATTTCCAAAAAAAAAAAAAAAAAAAAGAATAAGCACTACCTCAAATTCTCTCTTTGCATCTTCACTCCCACAGTCCAGTTTCTTTACAGCAACGCATAAATTATCTTCCAGTTGGGCCTCATAAACATGTCCAAATCCGCCTCTACCCAGCAATTTATCATCTCCAAAATTGTTTGTGCCATTCTCTAGTACCTTATAATCAATAGGTGAAACACTTCCCCGATTACTAACCATCTTCAAAGAATTAAATTTACCCAAGAATGGCGTTAACGAAAGCCCTTTCTCCACATCTTCACGTGTACAACCCCGAAAACAGGAAGAACAGATCATTAGGCCCAGAATAATCATCAGGTTTTCAAATTCTCACAAGTAGCCAAATTATCAATATGCAAAAACAAATTACCTGAGCGTTGAGCATTTTGCCTTTTCTGGGATAACTTCATATAATGTTTCCAACAACACAAAAGCGAAAGAACCACGACTACAACCAGTGCGCCGCAAATAAAAATGAGCAATAAGACCATTCTCTTTGCCGACCCTCGTTTTTTGTGCTCTTCTTCGATACCCAGCTGCACTAGAGTGCCTGATCAACGAAACCAGGCGCATATAGGAGTAAGCTCAAGCTTAACAGGATCTTTAGAAGTTGTCTATATCAAGCCGGGATTTAACCAAAGCATAGCATCTCAACAGATTTCTGAGTAAAATTTTTTGAAATTTGAAATCGAGATTTCTGAATTTTAACATAAACTTCAAAGTTCAAACAAATCCCAAATAGAAGAGAAACAAAAGAAAAGTCGAAACGCAGACCCCTTAAAGCTTGATAAACGCGCGCAGAGAGAGAGAGAGAGAGAGAGAGAGAGAGAGAGAGAGAGAGGGGAAATGGGGAATGAGGTACCTGGGGAGAAGGCAGTCATGGAAGCAGAGGTTGGAGGAATGGGCGAAGAAGCTGGTGAGGAAACAGGAGACGAAATGAAGTAAATAAACGAGTCCGGTACGGCAAGTACTGAACAGAAGCGAGAAACCCACATTGGTACGTGAAGAACAAGAAGAATAACAACAAGTATAAGCTTCATAGCTTTGTTTGTTTGTCTGTGTCTTCGAACACACACTGGTGGTCACGAGACGCGTCGGTAGACCAGAGCCTGATGTGTGGGTACAAGACAGGACACCAACATTAACAACACGAAGTACTGCTCGCAGAGAGAGGAAGAGCCGTGCACAGCAGCCTACAGAAAGAAATGAATAAATAAATGTGATGGAGGGCGTGATTGGGAATCTCCTTCCGTCCTTTTTTTTTTTTTTTTCTCTTTTTCGTTTCTTTTTTTCTTGCTTTTAAGTTATCCTTCTTTTCATTTTTTTTTTTTCTTTGACCTGTCTGCAAAAGACGGAGGAAAAGCTCTTCGATGCTGGGGTGGGAGCAGACTGCACACCAATCATGTGGGACAGTTAAGCAGGAATTCTCTATTCCAAAAAGATTATATATATAGACATACAGTTTGGAATCTCATTTTGAGTGGTTGAGAGCATAGGCTTTAATGGAGTTGGAGAGGTTCATGGCTTCTTGATTCACGAAACCAGAAACTTGTAATTTAAGTATGCATTTGATTTAGTTGTTGTTGTATGATCCACGATATATATATATATATATATATATATATATATCTGTTATTGAATCGTTAACAGCCCATCTGTGTTCCTCATGGATCTTTTTTTTTTTTTGGGTGCATAAAATCCGTACCTTTCGGCTGTGCTTCTAACTTTCCCCCTTTGCCACAAAACTTATTAGTCGCTAATTTTGTTAATCAGTGGGAAGTCCGACGAAGACGGATTGTTAATCAATTTCTTGCTTATCTGTTTATATTAGAAATTGAACCAAAAGGATAAAATAAATAATAATAATAATATATTAAAAAAAAAGCTGCTCGTTTTCATTTTCATTTTAGTCTAAAAGAAGCCGAAATAAATGGGTAGTTAATTACTCACAAAAATTCATTGTTGAGAGTTGCTTTCAGTTCTAAATGCCCCGTTTAATGTCATCGTGTAAATGGCTAGTTTTGAAGAAGAGTGGCTGATTTTGGGACAATCTCCAAAATTAATTCGTTCGTGAAAGGAAAATTTCTCTGAATGGTGAATGCTAATGTTTTATGAAACTGTTTTTTATTTTTATTTTTTATTATTTCGTGAGATTATTAGGATTAATTTTGAAGATAACTTCATTCTTAGCCCTCAGCACATCACAGTCATAGAACATTGTTTAACACCAAACTAACGTTCTGTCGGTGTGAACGGAGGAACTAGGATTCGTATTATATATATATATATACATTCTAAATAGGTTGCTCTGCGAATTTGGTGCTACTGACTAGGAAGACTTAATAAACGAGCTATGACGAGAGAGAGAGAGAGAGAGAGAGAGAGTAATTCCATGTTTTTCTTAGAAGAGGTTGGCGAGATGGCCCAGCTATCTACAAATTGACATTATTCGTTTTTGTTTCTCTCTAGTCTTCAAGAAGAAGAACATGCCCCCCCCCCCCCATTCTCACCTGACCCTGAACATCAACTCACATGGGATACAATTTTGTATTTCCAGAGACGTGGAGTGGGGGATGGGAGTTTCGTGTTTAAACGACATGAAATCCCTTTTTCCTCTTTTTCTTTTTTTTTTTCCCCAAAAAAAAAGAAAATAAAAAGATAAGGACCGCAACAATGCAGAATTTATTGATTAGAAATCTTGTTTTCACGTGGGTGGGCCCAACGGACTTGAATTTTCGTTGGACAAATTGAAATTAAAATTCATATTTTGTTATGATTAAAAAGAGTTGGAGTTTAAACCCGCAACTTCTCCCCCAAAATTATGGTTGGAATATGTGGATTGTGTGTGTATATAAATAAAATAATTACTAAAAACAACTACCAAACAATTCACTTTTAATAAGTAAATGGCGATTTCATAAGAAAATTCTCAAGGGGCACAGCTTTTATTTCACAACTGGGATATAAATGAGTGTTTTTAGTCTATACTTCAACAATCAAAAATTAAAAACTATATTTTAAATTTTGTAAATTTTAATTATATATATATATATATATATATATATATATAGATCATATTTCACGGCCCAACGATATTTTAACAGACTAAAAATTAGACCCATTTGAAGGTTGGATTAGTGAATTAGTAATCCAAAATTTGGATTGATTCGATTATTTTATCTAACAAACTAAAAAAAAACAGTTTATTGCCATTGAACTGAAGGAAAAATAACTCCAAAAACTGAATTTCTCCCATGTCGGCTAAAACGGAGTGTCTGAAAATACTAAAATAGACAATCTCTCCATAGATTCTAAGCCCTTACCACGCGCGCCCACGGGTCACTAGGTAAGCGCTCATGTGGGCCTGCCTGCGTCTATTTCCCTCTTCACCATTTTTTTTTTTTTAAGAAAAAATTATTAATTTTGTTTAAATTAGAAATCAAACTGAAGCGTTCTTTTGTTTTTTTCCATTTCCAACATATAAGAGTAATAAGTTTTTTTTTTTTTCAAATATACAACAACAAGAAAACTTTAATCTATTTTTTCATATAAAAGAATAAGGAATGTCGTTGAGAAAAATATTATCAAGTAACGATTGTGCAAATATCTTATGTACCCAATTATGATTCGATTCAGCTAATGTTCGTAGCTTATCCGTGAGAGTGAAAAATACAGATGAAACCACCTATTTTATATAAGAGTGAATAAAAATGTAAATGTCTGAATCAATGTTAAATTTGGAGAGACAATGAGTATATTTTAAAGATGTTTATTTTTTACAAAGAAAAAAATAAAGAGAGATATTAGGAAAATTAGTTTACCTATATGACCAAAAAATTACATTATGGTTTTTTAAAATAAATGTAAAGCACTAAATAAAAAATTCAAATATCCAAACTTATTCCACAATAAACTAAATTTTCATATTTTTATCTTGTAACGCTTCTGTTTCACACTTAAAAAAAAAAAAAAAGATCCCTTATCAACTTAAAGAAGCCAAATATTGAATAGGCTAAAATTTTTTGAATTTATCACACTTGTTGATGTATAAGCCATTCAGATGAAGTCTGATTAGAGCAATTCCAAAGCCACCTCAAATTTTTAACATTAAGTTAAATGTAATAAAATTTTAAATATAAATATGCAAATTTTATAATTAAAAAAATTATATTAAAAATAAGATGAAAAAATAAATGTAATGTTTTAAAATTTTGAATTAAAATATAATGTCAAATTTAAAATTTTATTGTTTACTTAAATCCTATTTAATTTTCTTTTCAATTTATACTCTTTGCGCGTTGAAAAGAGAGTAAATGTAATATGGACCCCAACTAGCATTTCCACAAAACTATACATGGTTGGCATAAAATTGACTATTTTTCCTCAAACGAGTAATCTACTAATAGATGACCACTACCCCAAAAAAAGAAAAGACAAAGAAAATGAAAGAGACAAATGGTTTGCGTGTCTCCAAATCAGACCATGACATTAGCTGAAGGGATTCGGACGAGGCTTGTGAGTCTCCATTTGCAATTTGAAATACCAATCAGAGTATAGTTTATTTGGCCATAAAAACTTTTGTTCTTATGTCAAGCTGGAAATTCAATCCTTAATTCTCTTAAATGTTAATGATATGTGGCTTTTCATTCTAATAAACAAAAAAAAATATATATATATTAACAAGTTAGAACCGCACGCAATTCACTTTGATTTCACATATTTGTTTAACGGGACAATCTATTAATGAAACTGTAAAGCAAATCGTACAAGCATCGCAGACAATAAATCCAAGGATGACATATTACTTTGTTATTTCATAACAAAATTTATTTGTAAAATTTGTTTGTACGTAAAGCTGTTTGTCTTAGGTCAGGTTGGATCATCAATTGCAATGTTGCACTCGAACCCAGGACTGTTTCAAATAAAGCATCCGTACCTGATGGGGGGCTATCCCGAACTCAGTTGGAAAAAATCATTGTCTGTCATTTCAAGATTAGTTCAGTAATTCGTACAGAATGTGTTCTAAAGTGAAGTATATTGTAGACGACAATTCCAAAATTATTGCCCAAGTCGCAGACATTCAGGTATGAAGGGGCGATACAAATCCTGCTCACATCCTCGGAAATTTTTTGTAAAGCAAATGTCAAATTTGTCTCTGCAACAATATTACGAAAGCCCCCACGCCACTGCTCGAAGCTCTGTATCAATGACCGTAAAGATATCAGCAAGACCTGAGAATCCGAAAATCCACCTGCCACGGTAGTCCCTCGCTACACCGACGGATCCTGCCAAACCAAACGTCCCTTTTGCACAACCATCAACGTTGATTTTCAACGCAAAGGTGTCAGGTGGGTGCCAGCTTATCAAACTGGCTTCCGGGGATTAGCTTCCATCAGCGGTCTTAGGGATGCAATTAATGTGGTAGAGAAATAATTAAGGGCTAAAAGCCCTACTGTTTATAAAGATCCAGATGGTAAAAGCTACGGTGCTTTAAGACAGCAGGGTCTTAAAAGCGGTAGCATCTTTGAAGTTTCAAGTGGCATCACGATGATTTCCTTCTAACGGAAAAGGTCAAAAGAAGCACGTAATAATAATTAGATTTGGACCTAGAAAATGAAAAAGAAAATATAATAATAATAATAATAATAACAAAAGAGTTGTGTCATTGTCAACTCCCTCCTTAACCAATCAGGCCTTGTCCTTGAGACGAGGCGCTCGGCAAGAGAAAGAAAAAGAATGACTTTTCGGCAGTTCAGAGGCTGCAAGCAACCAGAAAATAGCATATTTGGGTTAGCGTGGCTGGTTTAGAAACATGGTGTTTGCTAATAAAGCTGAACTCAAAATTGTTTGCATGCACTTGAATCTAATGGTCAAGTGCTCCGCCAGCAGGCTGTGTACATAAACTGATAATTTCCTCTAACAGTTGGATTTTGTTAGCGATTTAGTCCAATCCCATTAAACCTCACGTCACTCATCAAGTCCGACATAATTTGTTGGGATTCAGAAAAATTGAACGACAAAGCCTAGCAGCTCTTAATAGGATCGTTATGTCTTATTTTAGACCAGTCCTCAAGCTTTAATTCTTTCATTTCCATTAGAAATTCCATACTCTTTCTAGTGAGCTACATTGCCTATTTGCCTTGATTTTCTCCGGTCAAATGAGAGGCAGGCCATTCAATTTTAAAAGAAAATTCGCCTTTTTTTTTTTTTGTTTTTGATTTGTACTGATTAAGAGAAAAGTTCTTTAAACATAAAAGTTCCGTGAATTAATAGGGAGCCGCAGGAAAACCCCTCTCAATAAGTCACTTTTTTATTTATTATTATTATCATTACGATTAAAAAAAACAAGCACACCTGCCCTCCCTTAAATTCTCTTTGTGTAGAAAATATTTATTGTATAAAAAATATTATATTTGAGTGAATTTTTTTAAACTTAATTTTAATGCTAAAAAATTTTAAAAACTCAATCACTATTACCTTGAGTGAATGCCAACATTGAAACTCAAATCTAGACTAATAAAAAAGAAAGTAATTTAAATTATCAATTAAATTATTACATTTGATAATAGTGTCACGGTTTAATTAACCAGATAATATTATTGATAGATAAATAATAAATATGGAGTCAACGGAAAAAAATTAAGAAGAAAAGAAAAGGATTGGGGGGGGGGGGGTCCCCCATCCTTCGAGGCATGGAAACACAGTTCGGAGCGAGGGGACAGAGAGATGCAAGCTGTATGGTGGATGTACACCGGTGCATTGACTGTGGTGGTGGACTACTAGAGATCGGTTGGCATCCTATATCCGACGGAAAACATTCTATATACCTTCCTACTCACCCACGCATAGATCCTAATCGAAATCTCTATCTTCACATACGTGCATGTGCTTCAAGTCCATTGGCATGGTGGAAATCTTGTGTCCATCCATATGACATTAGACTATGTCTTTATGCACCATAAACAGTCCTAGGTCATAAAAATTAAGGAAACGAAAAGCCATTTTATTCTAAACTACTTCCCCATGCAAGCATCTCCGTATTTACCCTTCTCTTTTCTTCAAGCTTCCAAAGAAATGGCTTCAATTACCAGTCCAACTTTGGTGGAGAGGTAAAACAGGTTCGATTCTCAATGTCGTAATCACAAAACACGAAAAGAAAAAGCAATGATTTCAATTTAATCCGACTTCTCTTATAAATTTGAATATTAAAGCAGGAGGGCTTCTGGTTCTGTTGTCGACATGGGATTTGATTCGACGTGGATACCGTCGAGCAATTCAAACCCAATGAGTAATTACTACGCAGGAAGTCACATCATGTTAACACATGTTGATTTGGTGACAAAATCTAACAAAAATAGTCAACATTTTTATCAATATATATATACACGTAACGTTAATTTTTGATAACTAAGACAGTGCGATTAATGTATGGAAGGTTAGTTTCTAAAAATACAAGAATTTGATGTGTCTTGAACTGAATTCACCTGAAATTTAATATTTGCAAAACACAAGAATAAAACAAGTGTTGAACTAGAGTTTAATATTTAAATTAACAAAAGATTAAAAATTTAAGATAATGTAGAGTGAGAGAATTAAAAAGAGATAAATGAGAGAGAGACCTACGTGGCGGCAAGTAATAATTTTTGTATTTATTAGGTCAAGGAGATGCTCAACTTAAGAGAGTCCCAACACTAATGTGACTATTCAAGTGTTAATGACAAAAACCTCAAGAGCTCACGGCTCTTGATAAATGGAGGAAATGGACCTAAAGAGATCCAGTCTAAAGATCTAATGGTCTAATTTAGTCATTATCTTACATAGTTATTAACTTCATATCACACGTCATGACATATATTTACTTGATAGTAGGATGTTTCACCAACACGTAAATGTTAAAAAGAAGAAGAAAAAAAAAATGTTAAGTAACAATGCTAAGAGAATAGTATAATAAAAATAATGAAAAAAATTGTAGATCAATCACATTTTACTTAATTTTACAAATGAACAAAAATAAATGTAAGAAAATTACTGTACTTTTTTTTAATTTTTCTTATATTTTATCATGTAGTTATGCTCTTACATTAATATGATGAGAGACTTTGTGTAATAATATTTTTAAAATTTAACACAATATATGTATTTTCTATTTTTATAATTTTTTAAAATCTACTAATGCCAAGCCATTTATGGTCATCGCTGTTTGCACATCACCAAGCATGTGGAAGGATTTGGAATCATTTGTCAAAACAAACGACTTAATTCCATAAAGCAAAGAAAAGAAAACTAACAGCGATTAATTCCAAATTGGTGCAAAAAAAAAAAAAAACAAGGGTTCATGTGTTTAAGCAGGCCCATCATGGATTGGGCACGAAGAAAAATTGACCGCAGGTTATGGGTTTGAGCTACATGCATAGTGGGGATTTTGGGCTTGCTAAAAACTTTTCTTGAACGGCCCAATTAAAGTAGATCGGGTCCTTTTTTCTTTTCTTTTCTTTTGGGAAAGAAATGAATATTTCTTTTATTAATATCTGTAATTTTTATTGTTCTTTTTAACTTAAGTAATTCAAAGCCCCCATGCCTAGGAGTTAGAAAAAAGGAGTTGTATACCAAAACAAAAGGGAAAACTCGGTGGATACTATTTTTTTTTTTTTTTCATAGGAGAATGACATGAATTGCAAGATTATTATATATATTTAATAGTAGTGTTTATGTGTCCAGCAAATATGAGTGTACAGTTTAAAATTGTAATTCTTATAATTAATTTGAATTATTGACTGAATTAAAATTAATGGTGATAATTATAAATATAAGTACGCACAAGAAAAATAAATATTTTTTTGACAAAAATAAAATTACTAAATATAAAATACGCAGAAAAAGAAAGAAATGAATGCATCCAAATTATTGTATTACGAATGTATTAAATTTTAAACTGAAAAAAAAAAAAAACGTAGCGAGTGGGCTATCACTTTTCACTTTCAATAAAAATATCACACGTAACGGTGAAGCCAGGCAGGAAGCTCTCCCCTGGACGTTTCTTCTGTGACTCTCTCACGCGGAAAGAAAAAGCTTGGCCGGTTGAAACGGTCCAACAGAACACGGCAATATTCCATAACAATAATGGAGGGCGGTTCGCTCGGTTGACTGATTCGTGCCCACGTCTCTTTTAACGTTCACGTCATCCCACTACATGAAAGACACGTGTAAAGAAATCTTTTTCTGGCCGCTGCTTTGGTCCCTCGTTGTTTTACGAACGAGTGCTCCTGACTTGCCCTTGTGCGTGACGATTGGTTTCTAGCCGTATCTCCTCCTCGCCCGTTGCATTTCAAATTGAATTTTTACTATCTTACTTATTTATTTATTTATTACTTCGAATTTCTGAAAAAATATTTTTTTTCTTTTTTACAGTCAAAAAAATTCTTTTCTTTTTAACATTCAATTAATTAAATCCTTCGCTCTCTTTAATTGCCATCATTTTTCCCTTCTCACGTCTCTCGACAGAACACGTAGACATTACGACTGGCTTTAGGGCTCAGACTTCATTTTTTTAAAAAAATTTAATTTTATAATTTAAGTGAATTTTAGCGTGGCAATATCGTAATTAAATAAAAAGTCTACTAAGGCCTTGAATAATCATGCGCCAGTTGTATGGCAGAACATTCGCGACGTGTTCCACCGTAATCTCACGCGCAGAATCGCCGTGATGCACACATCATCTTATTTACTTCTTACCTTCCCACGTCAGCGAGATGTTACAGCTTAACAAGGAGGGGCGGCGTCGGGCCCACGGGGAATTAGTTATAAATATATAATTAATATTTGTTATAATTATTTGCATTTGATCGGTGCAGAAAAAAAAATCTCGCTAAAATACAAGTAAAAAAAATAGGTTTAATAGCACAAAATTCGCATGAACAGCAGGGAAATGGAGGGTTACATGCTAGCTGAAAATAACTTATTTTGTTTAATTTATAAAAATAAAAAATAAAAAATAAAAATTTAGGTATTTTTATTATTAAATTTTTTGATTAATTAAAATTAAAATAGAGATTTGGAGAAGTCTGGAACTGTGATATTTTAATTTTAAATAAGGAAAGATCTCGGATTTCAACCGACCTCCCTAACCCTACTAGCCCAGCTAAATCAAAAATTATTTTGCTTTCTCCGCCGCCACTCTATAAAGTGATCCAACTCTTCGGCTTCCCCAAACGAAGCCTGATGCAATTGCGAAGTTGTTACTTGCGAAGCCTGATCCAACTCTTCTGAAGAGGAAGATTTGGTCTTTGTTTCTCTCTTAACAATTGTGGCGTTTTCTTTCTGCTTCTCATTTCTCTGTTGTTAGATTGTCCTGTACATCCTTTGGATTTTGTTAATTTTTGGGTTATTGTGTTACGACTTTGGGCCACTCGGAAGACGACGACGATATGGGTGTTGCCGTTCTAAATCCACAAGATTGCCTTCAAAATCCCTTGTCCTCTCGGCGCTCCTTAATATCACCTCCTCGTCGCCAGGACAGGGTGAATCGGTCCGAATCCAATCGCAGGAAACGAAGACCAAACACATCTCCTCCCTCGCGTGCCAACGCGACGAAGCCGACGCCTAGGAATCTTGTCGCGGGCCAAGTCAAAATTCTCAGGCGCGGTGAGAAGGCCCCCCAGCCTTGTACTTTTGTTGACGTAAGATCGGAGGAAGCCCCACGCGCTGCAGCGGTGGATAAATCTGACCATCCTCGTCCTTCGGGTTCGATCCGCAGAGATCCGGTGTCGGTGCCAATTCAGATCCGATTGTCTGGTTCGAATACAATCGACGGGTTCTATGCTGGATCCGCTTTTATTACCTCACCGCCACCGAGTTCGCTTCCTCTGCCGGCTTTCTTGGCGAATAGGACGGTTGGTGTAAAGAACAACGATGAAGCAACTAGTGATTTATATCGGATTCTGGGTCTTAACTTATAGTCATTTGGCCGTCTCGGGGTTGCCTGTTTGCTGGGCTTCTGTGAAGTTGTTGGTTTGAATTTTAATTGGTTATGCGTTTCCATCCAATTTTCCCTTATTTTTTCAAGGGGATGATCGGATTGGATGACTCAATTAGGACACTGTGCAAGTAGCTTAGTTCCTGTGTAGTTTGTTTGATGTACTACATTATCTGTTGGGAGATTGGTCGGTTTACCTAATAGGTTTTTTTTTTTTTTCTTTCTCATTTTAAAATATCCAGGTTGTGTTTTTCACCCTTTCTTTTCCAGCTTGTATGTCTTGAATTAGGTGCCTAAATCTTTTCTTTTTTTTTCAAATTAAGTTATCATATGTAATTTCTTATTTTATAATATGTAGTTCTTTCTGTTCCTGTAATGGAATTTAATTTGTGTTTCGTAATTTCTTATGAGCAAGACAGTCGATGTTTCTCCCGAAATGAAGTTGATCTGAACTGCTGCACTCATGAGGTTCCAGACAAAAGGGTATGAGAAAGAAAATTCAAGCGAACAGTGGCATATCGGTCGAGATGTGGTTTAATTTATATATTAATGATGTTCATGGTGAGGTTTTCTCCTCTTACAAAAAAAATCTCTTCGACTAAGTCTTAAATCATTCGAACACGCTCGCCTCGTTCCTGGCAAAGGATACGAGGAAGGACGAGGTAGTGATATCTTCTGAGGCTCCTCCGTTTTGGTTCACCTATGTTTGTTGACTTTCGCCTGCCATGGCTGCCTGCCTTCCTTGGAAACGTTCTCGGCTGCTGGCCGCCGGGGGCTTTCTTGGTGATATTATCGGACTGGGATGGAATCGATTATTAAACCGAAAAATATTAAAATTAATTGAATAATCGATTAAAGTGGATGTTAGGTTTTGTTCAAAAATGTTGATATTTAATAATAAATATACAATTATTTAATTCACAGAAAATAATTATATATGATGAATTTTGAACGAAAATTATTTTTAATTGTTCAATTTAAAAGTTATTAACAAATAGAACCTTTTAAAGAGATTTGGTTATCTAACAAATTTCAGTTTTATAAATAGTTTATAAGTTTAAATAAAATTTAGGAGCCAAGTTTGAATTAAATTTAGTACTTAATTATAAATTATACAAAATTTATAAGTTAAATTATAATCTCTAGTTTTTTTTTTTTGATCAAAATGGGTCAAATTTATTTTTCTTAGTGATTTTTTTTTTTAAAAAAGAAAAACCAGTTTCAACTTTTTCTTGATTGGACCAAAGATCCGACGAATTTCGGGTTTTTTCCATCCAATTGACCGATTTGGTCATCAAGTTCTTTCATCACCTCGAATTAAATGGATTGGAGAAGACTTTGACACCAAGATTTTATTTTACGTTTCTTCCTCACCAGGCAAATTGGATCCCACGGGATTCCAATGGGGGCCCCTTGGGGTCATCTTGGCCTGTCGCCGAATGCCACTTGTCATTGATTATATATATATATACACATAATAATTTGAGACAACTAGAAGACGGGCTTTGTTGCTCGGGACCTATTTCTTGAGAAATGTGATCCAACACCAAATCTAAACGGGGAAAACTGGACCAGATGGCTGAGAACGGAAAATAGGGCTAAATGCATGTCCGAAGGTGTGGTCATTCACTTTTTAAGCCCAATTTCGGCCCAACTCATACCACTCTAAGATGACGGAAAATAGTAACAACATTACTTCGCAGGCTTCTTGAGCAACTTGATGTAGGTAAAAAAAAAAAAAAAATCATTGGAGTGGAAAGGAAAATGATAAGATGCAGATCAATGATTTAAAATAAGTGTCTTTAGAATTGGGTTTGTGGTTTGAAAATTTATGCTTTAAGTTAAATATAATTTTATTTATATACGATAAACTATAAAATTTGTATTTAGTGGATACATACCACAATTTGAATTTGTACGATGAAAATATTTTGGTATAATAAAAAAAATAAAAAATGCACCATAATTTAATATTTTTAAGATAAAATTTTATTTTTACATAAAATAATTACAATTTAATAATACTGCAAATAATTATCAAACAATCAATTACGTTATTAATAATAGGTTTCACGACTATCAATTTGTTAATCGTAACAATAAAACTTAACTACAATCCAAATATACTTCAAATTTTGCAAAGGAATCAAAATGATAATTTTTAAAATTATTTAACCATTCAACCTTGTGAATACAAAAGGCTTCTCGTACTGGCTCCACAATCTCCTTTTGAATCATTTTTTAGCTGTGTTGGGTGTTAAGCTCTTATAAGTAGCCTGTGAATGTACATGAATATATCGATTGTCCAATTTAATTGTAAAGGCATAGGTAAAATTACAATTAATATAATTTAATGGGTAATATTGTGTACAAAAGTTAATAATAATATTGATGTTATTTAAATAAGTTACTAAATAAAAGTGAGCTAATGATTAAATCATTGATCCAGCGACTTTTTTATTCATCGGCTGAAACTTTGGACAGGTTTGATGCCTGTCGTTCTAAGGTAATATAATAACATAAGCACACTCGACAGAAGACAATTCGTATAGATTGCCAGGTAATATTGATGGAGATACTGTTGGATGTTAATTAGGTTGAAACATGGTGTAAAGGGAGTTTTTGAGGTTTGAAATTGAATATATGTATTTCACGGGCGACTCATCTAACAAATTTATTTTTCAGATTTTTGGTGTCGAGCGAGGCATCATTAAATAGAACAAATGAAGAAAAATTTGTGTTAGTCAGACACCATTTACAAGTACGTTCACTTTTGTCTAGTGCGTTGAGCAAAATCAGCAAAAGAATAAACCTTTACGACAAGTACTTTGTGAAGTGCTATATCACTAGTCTGTTGGTACGTGGCTTCCGTCACTGGTGGCCAAATGGGTAGAAAGGAGTGGCTTCACAAATCACAAGTCGAGGGGTTGTTGAACTGGGGAGCCGCGTTGGGATGACCGTCTGGTTGTTTTGAGCATTTTTGTCAGCTGTCCAGCTGGTGCGTTTTCAGAGTTTGATTTGCGCTTGCATGTTGACTGTTGTGTGTTTTTCCCCCTCCTCCCTTCCTTAACCTCTTTTTTTTTTTTTTCTTTCTTTTCCAAATGGGTAACTTTGATGTAATAGTCAACTACTAGATAGTGATGGAATTTTGGTGTGGATACCGTAAATGACGAGCAGATCCGGCAATCCTGCTGGGTGGGTAATTTTGTTTTGAAAAAAATGTTAATTAATTTCTTAGACCCATTGGTGGGGAACTGTTTTGGTGTATCTTCTTCTTTTTCCTGTGGGGGCCGGGGGGCTGGGGGGTGGGTGGGTGGGAGGGAATGCTTTCCATCAATGGACGTTGGAGGTTCACGACGCCTTGCCTTTCCTTATTGGCCAAAGCCCTCTTTCGTCTGTGTCCTTTTTGGGACCTACCTACCGAATTTGGATAAATCTAATTTATAATCTAATCAAAAAATACGGATCCATCCACTCTTATTGCTTCTTACTGTTGTTGTGGCTCCCAACTACCCAGCATGTGGTCGAGCTTGGACGAAGCGCCGTAATCTCACTATCATCGGACCAACTAATGTTTGGCATGTTTTTGCAGGAATTTCAGTATTTGTTCTTCCTATGGTTGGTGTTTTAGAACACATTGTGGTCACGTATGTCCTGATATTTTTCGGGTTACCGCTACCACTAAGGAAGAGGTCAAGAAGAAAGAAGGAGAATTCGATCTCCAAAGCTCTATTGCATTCATGTTGAAATTGACGGGGTTGGTAGTATTTTTGTTATCAAGTCACTTAAAGTTGCTAGCATATATGATGATGACTTTTAACATGTTGCAGACATTTGATGGGCTTAGGGAGGAGGAGAGTTCCTTGTTCAAGGAAAGGGTTTACCTGCTGCAACATGTTTGTGCGTGTTTTCCATATTGTGATGCTTTCCATATAACGCATTCCAAAGGTGAAGACCCAGTCGATTTTTCTGAGGACCATGAGGCAGTTTCAAACCATGAGAGATTTTTCTTGTCGCCTGATCTGAATTCAATGCCGTCGGAAGAGGATTCTTCCATGGAGACCCTTTATGGAACTAGGCTGAGGGAAACATCGGCTACAATATTACAAAAATAGTAATAATAATAATAATAATAATAATCAAAGAAGCCTCAATGTAAGTAGAGCGACACCATTGTAGCCATGCACATTGGCCAAGGAGCTCTTGATGATGCAGCAATGCAAACAGAGATTAGTAGATTGGCAAGCATGCTTGAGTTGACGAAAACTATATATTTTGCATCCACAAATTCTAACCCAATAGTCGGCGGCGATGAGTTTCCAGTAAGCATGTTCCGAGCAGCACAAAATTTGTGCCAGATCAGATCACTTCAGACATCTTTTGTTGCCTGAACTTGTATGGGTTCACAAATTTCTACATTGCCGTTCAGGTGCGTCGGGCCGTGCCATTTGCTTGTTCTCTCTTTTGGGATCCCATAATTGAATATGCTTGCCGATCCAATATTGTTACAGATGTCTTGGCGTTCTTTCTTCACTGTGACAGCGCATTGTATAACAATTTTTTTTTTTTTGTTTTTTTTAGGGGCTGTTATGGAGTTTTTTTTTTTTCTTTTGTTTGTCTGCGTACGTATATCCCAAATCGGAAGAAAACGCTCAGAAGGAGCGCTATATTATGCCAAGATTCTTGCCATAGTAACAGTAGTCACGGGAGGGAGTGAGTGGGCCAACTTTTGGCCCAGGAAAGTCCCCGGGTCATATCTTGCAGAGATGCAGCCTCGGAAACGGGGAGCTTCGTGCATGAAATGGGCTGAGACACGTGTGGAGCCTGTTGGATTTCCTTGCCGAAGTAACTTGACCTATGTTCTCACAGTTATTCACTCGGTCTACGGATTCTGTAGACTAACTGAACGGGGCTTATCATCTCGTGACAGAACTCTTTTTTTTTTTTTTTTCCATTGTTGCACAATTGTATGCTTTGAATAAATGACCGTTGTCATTGAAAACATATTACTATATCACTATTATTAACAAATGTAATATTTTTGTATTTCTTTGAAAGTAAAGAAAAAGAAAATTGGAAATTGACACTAGCTTATAAATTAGATAAGAAGACAAAAAAGAAATTGGAAGTTAAGCAATTGAACATGGGAGCAAATTTTAGTTGGGGGCAGGGGGAGGGGACTTGAGAGGACGACTTCTTGCCTAAGTGACAGCTTTAATTTCCAGCAACAAATATAATTTTCTGATGTTTTCGACATGAACATATTTAAAACCCTTCGGAATTGGCCTACTTGTGACAGATATACATAATTTTGTTGACTCTCGAAATAGGGGAATGAGAGCTGCGGAGTTAATTTGGCTGGATGGATTGGTCCTGGTCATTCTTCATTTATCCACGACAAGCCTTCACCTATTAGCTTATGCGGTTAAATAATGCCAGGTAATTTTCCTAGGCTGAAATAAATTTGGCTAACGTTCATTGCATGCCGCTATTTCTAGCACTTGTGGGCAAACGAGTTAACAAAAAAAAAAAAAAAAAGGTCAAAAGGTTGCAAAGACCCGTAATAGAAATATTGACTGTGCTGGCGTCATTTTCACTTTGCCACTCCCCCGATTAAAACCTCAAGTGGTGCACTGTACATCGAGGTGACCGGATTGCCTATTTACGTTAGCATTTGGTCAAACAATTTTCACAGTCCTGAACAGCCTCAATCATCTTCTGCATCCCAACTGTTAGCCAGTGATAATGGTTCCCGTTCCTCCATTGCTTTCAAGCAACGGTAAACAATCCCAAACCTGCAGTGCAAAGGTAGATCAGCCAACCCGAGATGATCAGATAAAAAGTTCATCTTCCAAAGTTTTATATGGGGACAGTCTTCGTCAGAGTACAATAACAATACTATTTAAACAATTCCGTCCCAGGAGCCTTTAAAACAACAAACGGAAACTGATTTGACACATCAAAGAGTTCGGAAAGTCTCGACTAAAATTCCATGCCTGTTCATAGTCCACTCATTGTTTAACACGATCTGCGAGGCTAAACTCAATCATTTTCTATTCCAAACCGTGCATGGATTCCCCATTTCAATTTGTGATGGTTAAAAATTGATGTCAGAAATTTTCCAGAGCAATAGTGAAACCTTAGTCATTAAACAATGTTCTGTCACTTCTGTACGGGCAGGAATTTTGCTAGATTTTCCATTTTTAAGATCACCAATCCTTTTTACCATAAAATTAATGATTATTTTTGTACTTAAGTAAAGTAATTAAAAGAGAAAAACTAAAATTTTGGCTGTTTCGATTATTTTCAGTTCATCGAAATGTAAATTATAAATTGAATAATAAAATAAAACATATACCTGTAACATCAAAACAAATGGTTCATTTTTTCAATTTGAACGGAATAGTGCTCACATTTTAACTGATCAGAATAAAAAAGAAAAAAAAGAAAAAGCTCATCTTAAATTCCTTCAATATCTTCAAGCAAAAGTTTTTCCCGAAGTTTCTCAAGGGACCTTGCAAATTTGAACTTCAAGATTGTCTTTTTTGTGATCAACGTCAAGTAACAGGAAATGTACCCTCGTCTGTAACATCAGTAATGGAGAGTGCTCAGACATCACGTACAAGGTAGTGGCAACAACAAAACAGACACACATGAAAGACCACGCTCGAATAATATGTCCTTTGATGCCTTTTTCCTTATCCATCATGTAACTTGAGCTGTCGAGAAGTTCGGTTAGCAGCTGCCCCTTTGCCTGTCTCAGGGTTCGTTCAATTCAATCAGATGGACAATTATGTACTGTATTCTCCACTAGCAGCCAAATGCTAGCTAGGAGAATTTTTTTTGATTTATTTCAGCTGATTAATTTTAAAGAGGAATACAAGTAAATGTAATGGTCCAACGCACTAATAATGCATTGCCATGCGTTGAATAAAGTCTCATCAGTGCACAGTGAGATGGAAGAGACCCAGAGGGCGCAAGTGGCCTTGTGGTACTGGGAATGAGTTGGCTTGAAGTGCTCTTGTGGTCCAAGAAAAGAAAAATAAAAAGCCTACCAAATTTGAGAAAAAGTGGGTGGGTGGGGGAAGGGTTGTATTGTGGAAAAATATGATAATGTTGGAAAATACCAAATAGTGGCCTAGCAATGGCACATTCTCATGCTTTTAGCACAAATTTACTCATTAGTTTTAAAGATTTTCACGTCTTTTTTTTTTCTTTCTTGATAATTAACATGATACTTCGTATTGGGTCTACGATCATGTTGATGGACAAGACATACTTGAAGTTTTTGCCCAAAATTAAAATGATAAATTCACTCTCGCATCATTTCAGTTGCTTTCAAAGCACATAGCTGTAATAGCATCTTTGCAAGCTACACGTAACTTGATTTAAAGTAACCGTGCAATTATGCATATGCTCGTCCTATCTGATGCAGAATATACTGCCGTGTCCTGTACGAAAATTTGTTAAAATTAAATCAAATTAATAATTAGTTAGTATTTTAATAAAATTTAATTATTAAAATAAAATTAAATATTTATTATTATATAAAAATTTTAACATCTCAACTTATTAATAAGCATACTATTAAAAATATTAATGTATTTTAATATTCATATCATTTGTATATACTTATTAATTATTGTGTGATATTTTAGTGACAATATTAACTACTATAAGAACTTGATTTTTATTATTTTTATTCTGTTTCTTATACATAATAAGCTATTTGATCATTCCTTCTAAATTTACATTCATTGGCATAATAGTAACACTCAAAATTAGAGTTATCATATCTATCTCTGCCATAGGCTTTTCCTTAGCTTTGGCCTTGACTTTTGTATATCTAATCTAATTTCTTTTAATCATTGTATTAATTGTCTTTATTTATATAATTATTGTGGTGACTTTATCGACTTCAATTATTGTGATAATTATTATTACATTCTTGCTTTTTACCATTAGAGGAATCTTATCTCTACTTTGATTAATCACTCTGTTTACCTTTTGTAGGAGTTTGACTTTGAAATTTTTGCTCTATTGGCTTCTCATTTACGAGCTTGCAATATGCTCATAAGTATATCAACTGACATTTAGATAATTTTTTTTTTCCTATTGCAACTACAAAATACTCGTACTACAATAAGTGTCTATAAAATCTTTTCAACGATCATTCAACTACTTTTTATAGATTTTTATTTGATTTGGTAAGACAAACTTTATTTATATAAATTGAAACAGTTTTTAGGTTTTTTTTTTAAAAAATTTATTTGCACCTTGTAATGACATCATCAAAATATCTAATGCTTCTTTTCATTAGATTATTCTTATAACTTTTTAAAAAATTTCATCATTTATCCCCTCATATATAAAATAGCATGTCTTTTATAACAATTTTTTGTACTTCTATTGCAAGTTATATAGCTCTATTCTACATAAGGCTAATTAATTTATTAGAACTGAATATTAATTGTATCTATAAACATTATTAATTATAATTTTCATATATAAAACAAAAATTAAAATAGAAATTCGTATCATTTATATTAAAATTTATAAATTTTCAAATTAACAACTCAATTTCTATGATGATTATTATTTTTTTAGATTTGGCTCTTCTCTTTTTGGTTTTTCTTTCCTTCAAAAATTTACTGTCATCGTTCCTTCGATATATGGCAACAACTACCGACGATGGAAATCGGTGCTAGTGACAGAAGGGAGAGCAGGTGTGACGAGACTGGCTGTCGGTGTAATGACAAAGAAAGTGTGATCGGCCAGAGGAGGACGAACGACAGGGGCAGAAGGGAACAACGGAGGGGCTTTTCTGTTAGTTTTTAAGCAAATATTTGCCATGTTGATCACTGTGCTATGTAAATCGCTGGCCCCTAAGTAAAGATCGTCATTTTTCGAGCGACAACAACGAGTAACGACAATGCAATTAGCATGAGAGAGCGACAGTGGAACCTTGGATTTTTCGTTGATATATGGCTTTTCTAGCTCCCTTGGGGAAGTTGGAGGTCGAAAATCAGTTTATTTGCATCCAAACGGAGTGGGAGATGAGTTTCGGCGATAAAACCATTCCCTTCTGATGGTGACTACTAGCAGGGCATAGTGGTCAAGCGGCAGTACCCTGGCCACGACAAGCAGCAGCTCTGGAAACTTTTATGATAGCTTTACATATAAGGATTTATGGAATTAAACGTTAAAAGGAAGTTCAAAGTTAGAATTTTTTGAGCTGAGAGCTAAAATTAGGTTAGTCCAATTTTTTCTTTTAGATGAGAAGATTAAGAACTGAAGTGTTTATATAATAATATTCTTCAAGTACTACGTATTATAAAATATTATAGAAAATAAAATTTAGAATTTATGATTGGAGGTCCTATATTACAAAATTCTTTCGTAAATTCAAACACCAGATAGAAATCAATTAATGCTAATTAAGATTCTCAAGGAAGCTCCTGATATTTGTATTAATGATAATAAGAGAATTTGTTATGTTCGCAAATTGTAAGTTATGAGAAGACAAATTAAGGTTTTAAATGAGATTGAAGATGAAATAATAAAATTATTGATATGATGTGATTTTTTGAAAATTATGAAGTCAAAGTATAAGTTTGAAAAAATAAATAAATCATTGGAGTATAAAGATTTTATTAAGTAAAACAAATACTGTGAATTACTGTAAAACTGAATCATAATTGAGAAAAAATATTAAAATTAATTTAAATTAGCAATTAGTTAGTGTTTGAGTACAATTTAATTGAGTCGAGTTCATTTTAATATGATTTTACTATTTAAATAGTATTATATATTTACTATTATATAAAAATTTAATTACCTAAGTTTATTGTATAATTAATAAGTGTACTAGTTGAAAAATGCTATTAAAAATAATGATATACCCCAGTGTTTATATTATTTATTTATATTTTTAAATTATTATGTAATATTTTTAAAATTAATAAAAGTATGAGTATTTATATAAGTAATTAACAAAATTTTAGTTACCGAGTACAAGTGAGCTTAAGCCAACGTAAGTAAAGCTGACTATCATGAAACCTACCCCGTTGCTACTTTTTTTCAAATTCCCCTCTATAATTGTCCCCAAAAATTGATGCCATTTTCTTTCATTCCTTCCGCCATCATTTTCTCCGACTAGTGCGCCCTGAAAAGCATAGCTCAAAAATGTTCTAAAGACTACAAACTAGGAGTCTTCAACAAGGAACAATGTATTTAAATGTGTTACGTTAAGTGCATGGTGGGGCAAAGCAGGAAGCACCATTGTCACGGACGTAGCGGAATTAGACAGCTCAACGTTGATCTATTGGAAAGTTTGCGGGGTTTTTGACAAATTTCAATCATCTTTAGGCAAGTTTTCCACAATAATAAAAGCATGACTACACTTAAAGTTAGTGTTTTATATGAAGCAGGTGACTTAAAAAAAAAAAAAACTACTTTGTATTTGCCTAAAAAGACATATTTCTTGTCATTATATATGTGTGTGTGTGTGACTAATAGCAGCGATTGCGTTTGTCTATTCTTTACACTATTTGTAAGGGTGTGAAAAAGGCCATTGACTTTGTTCGCACTATTTTTAGGCTTTCATTAGCATGCAGCAAATTAATCAGTAGTGTCAAAGCACCCCCAATCGAAAACAACATTTCAATTTCATCTTGCTAGCCAGGCCATATTTCAAATGAATCTCCTAACCAGACGATACCCATGTCAAGTGTTATCGTGGTTTTTGATGGTTTTAAGCTATTGATACCACTTTTGGCGAATTTGGTTCTTCATCAAAGGCAATTTCCAAGGGGGGGTGGGTGTGTTGACACTGTTGATCATGAGTAGGTGTTTTAATGTGTCGCCCTCCCACCTCTTTAGGTTTCCATAATTTCATTTTCACGGGGCAGTCAAACTCTCCAATAATGTACTATGCAAATCGAATTGGAAACCAAACCCTAAATGCTTTCTGTAGCCGAAGTGGGATATTTTTTCTAACTTTGCCATTTGCTACCTTACAACTTTTCATGCCCAATGCTCTTCCAAAAAGAACCACTAATCCCACCCCACGTATGGGAAAGCTTGCCGAATGGAAATTGGTCCCCGTGCACCAAAACGAGGTTCAATTTTTGGTTTGGCAGAAATACATATAGGCCAAACGTGCCTCAATGTCGGAGATTTTGTGCATTTCTTTGCACCAATTTCTTGGGAACACATTAAACTATGCTCATCTATTAAAAATGCTTTTTTCTTAAGTACGTTGAATATTAGAATTTTCGAACCTAAGACTTTGAATCACTCGGTGTCTCCTTGAAGATACACTTAGAAATATTTTGTCACTAATAATCGCATTTAAAGATGTCACTCGGTGGCCTCACATATCATTTTATTGAATTATATGGGCATGCAAAGAACCTGGTCCAAATAATGTTAAGGCCGGTAAAGTGTAGCATTTCACTTCTAATCTCCACCCGCCTAGCGTTGGGATCTCGAAGTGTCTAGTGAGATATAAGCTTCAAGAAATATGAAACACCTACTAATGATTAAAGCAAGTGCCTCATCCAAATGATGATGTTGGTTTCAGAATCTGTATTATGACCGTCATCTTCAAATCATTAAACGGATCTTAGAGTCGTTCGCGCAGGAATATTCTATTCTTATGTTTCTTTTCCCTTAAAATATTGACCAATAATACGTCTCATGATTCTCATATTTTTCGCGATTATGGAATTGCAATTGATTCTTCCCTTTTGTTTTTTTTTTTTTTTTGGAGAGTAATGTTATTCTTCTCCACTCAATCAATCATACAATTAAGTCTCTAGAATACATTAACAATCATAAACGAGGGATAAGAGATAAAATTATAATTATAAATTTTCTTCTATCATTTTTTTAATTATTCGTGCAACATAGTCACACAATCAAAGCGCCAACCAAAAAAAAAAAAAAAAAATCATTACTCTACTTTTTTAACATCATATAATCCTGAATTAGGCTCTATTTCTATGTAATATCTTTTCTTTTCCTTTTGTGTTTTTGGGATAAGCCTCTATCCAACGTGACGCTTTTTTCACAATACAAAAGTCTCATTATTTTGTCCTTTTGATGCCGGTAGTTTTGCCACGTGGAGTGACCGAAGAAAAAGTAAGAAAAACATATAGGAATTTGAGAAGAGGACATGATCCATATGGGGGGGGGGGATTGTGAAAAAGTAGGTTAAAAAGATTGGCGACAATTTGCCCCTCAATTTCCCACCTTTTAAAGTAGTCTAGTCTCTCATACAAGAGCAAATACGTACATAAAAGCACTCACATTTTAAAGCCTATCTTGAATACTTTTTTTTTTTCTTTTTTATTATTATAATTTTGCTAGAATCACTATTTTTTGGACTTTCTAAGGGCCCTTGTAAAATCTAGCACATTGTCATCATTTGGGGGGTTGTTGAATCTCCGGCACTTCGCTTCTTTAAAGGTTAGAAACCTAAAAAGTTGATTAGAGCGACATGGTAACACGCACTGTAGAAAAAAGAATATTATATGTATATAACTTTGTCCGCCTTTTTGTTCAAGTTGGCGTTGTCCACATTCTTGTTTTTTTTTTTTTTTTTTTTTGGGATAAAATTGTCCTTGTCTTGCATTTACCTTTCAGTTTTTGTTCAGTTTAATTTTGTCAGTTCAACGTATCTTTAATTTCCTTTTCGCTTTTCTTTTCTCGTTTTCCCCTTCACTCTTCATCGTCGGCGAGCTCTCAGTGGGTCCTTTTTGGCACGACATTTACCCACAAGACCATGGAGGAAAGTGAGCACAAAGAGTTCACTTTCTGTTGCCTTCAAATCTGACCATTTATCAACCACCCCACGCTTTGGAGGGGAGGAAGGAAATCCCACCCACACCCACCCCCCCAAAAAAAAAGAAAAAAATTTGCCTCCCCACCGAAAGATAATTTTGATCTTACTTGATCTACAAATTTTAAAAAAAAAATCTTTTTATTAGATAAAAAATGATCTTCAAATATTTTATAAACTCAATTTTTTGAACTCTTCTTTATTAATATATATATATCTATATATATATATATATATATATATATATGCTACTTCCGACATATACACGTTTTTATACTTAAGTCAAGTCATTTATTTTTACATTAAACATTCCAAATAAAATATAAATTTATAAAACTATGATTGGTTTTAAACTTATCATTTAACGACACGTAAACTTAGAGAGCAGTAGGGTAATGCAGGCGAAAACAAAATTGTAACTATTATTTTTGTTACATTATTTTTGTTTTCTTTTGTAATTTTTGAATATTTAATTTTTATAACTGTGTTTACTCTCTTAATATTTCTATCCTAATTACTGCGCTAATAATTTTATATTTCGCTTTATCACACTTGCATATGGGATGTTACGCCTTTTCCATTTCATTTTTGCTTCGAAAGTTTACATTTTTCTATGGCAAGTAGCTTTTGCATCTTTAAAACTTTTAGATGATCAAGTCTATTAATATTTTTTACAATTTAAATTTAAATTTTACAAAATTTATCTCTCATACAGTTGATTTCCCTCATATAACAAAATCTCTTTATATTTTGAGTTAAAGTCTCATGTCTAACCTCTTTTGTGATTTATTATTTGTGCATTTTACCTCTCTTCAATTTTAATTTATACCATAAGACTTTGATAATTTTTAATTTTAGTAGTTGAGGTCTTCTTTCAAATTCTATTAATTTATTTTTTTAATTATAAAAAAATTTACAAAATTAGTCTTTTAATTCATGATGATTTTTTTAAAGATTTTTAAAATTTATAATTTTTGAAAATTCTATGATATCCAACTTTTCTGACTTTAACAAAGCATTAAAAAAAGAATTATAAAGAACTTCAAAAAAAAAGAAGAAAAAGAAAAATGAATCACTATGAGTTAAAAAAATTAATTTGATAATATTTAAATTTTATAAAAATTTTTAACATTAAAAAGAATCTTTCAATTTAAGTAATACAAGGAGAGGGTCTCAATCAATTAAAAATTATATGAATTTTAAAGTATAAACTAAAGTTTTAAGAGAATAAGATGCAAATGAGATAAATCATAAAGAATTTAAGTATATTTAACATTAATATTTTTCATGTAATTTTTTATTTTTTATTTTTTAAACAAGACAAAAGAAAATTTATTGACATATGCTTTTTATTTTTTATTTTTATTTAAAATAAACAACTATTTTTCAAAAAAAAATCAAAATGAATATAAATTAAAATTTTTTAAAATTATATGTTATATTTTAGATATATCATTATTATTCATACCTTTTTTACTTTTTATAGACTCTCTTTTTATACTTACATTTTTATCTCTACACTTTCTATCTATAGGTTTTGTCTCTTTATATTGTATTGATCACATCTTCATCCACAATTACTCTCTCTCTCTCTCTCTCTCTCTCTCTCTCTCTCTCTCTCTCTCTCTCTCTCTCTCTCTCTCTCTCTCTCTCTCTCTCTCTCTCTCTCTCTCTCTCTCTCTCTCTCTCTCTCTCTC
>CM038604.1:8091619-8104262 GCA_021533255.1 Ceriops tagal
TTTTTTTTTTTCCCACTATTCATACTTTTTCTCCCTATTTTGTCTCCAAATTTCTTCATAGTTTCTCTTTTTACTCCTTATCCCTCCAAGTCTCTCAACATTTTTTCTTTCAACTTTCATTATGGATTTCAACACACTTTCTCTCAACTTCATACACTCTTCCCCCCCACCCCCCCTCCTCTTTTTTTTCTAAATTTCTTCTTTGGACTGTCTCTTGCATCTCTCTCTTTATACTCTATCACTATATCTTTTTTTTTTTCTACACCCTTCTCTATATTATCTTTAGTCTTTGTATATTTTTTCTTGTCAACCTTTGTTTCAGACTTTCTCTTTGCCGTCTTTCGTATGTTTTCTTTTTTCTCTCTAAAACCTTCTTTTTCTAGATTCTCTATCATTTCCTATACTTTTTATAATCTCTTACTTTCTTTCTTCACATTTTCTATCTTTACAACCTCTTTTTATATACAATAATTTAAAAAATCATTCAAATAGTAAAAGCAGAACAACAAACATGGAAAACCAACAGTGTAATTAGATGGACCCAAGGTTAACCGTGGATTATGGGATCGATAACCCACAAAGATCAATAACTTTTGGTTTCGTTTTTAAGCACTATTATATAAACGCACAATTTCATAAATATAAAAAAATTTATATTATTTTATTATATATTATTTACATAATATATAAAAGTTATTCATGTGAAATAAAATACTATATATATTTAATATAAAAATATTTTAGATCGAGCTATATTTATGAAATTGTGCCCGTGAAAGATTTGATTTTGCTTTTTGAAACCGAACATAAGAGACAAATCTTGCCCACCACCTTAGTAGTAAGCAATAAATTAAAATATCATATTTCATTGCCATTGGACCGGCGGCTTAATTTTTTATGCTAAACCTACCAAAATTAATTTATTGTTGCAATGACCCAACTCATCGATCAACCTAATATTAATCAGCGCGATTATTTTAATGATGGTTTTTTTTTTTTTTTATGTGTATAAAATAATGTAAATCGATTTGGACGATCGAGCCCGGGGTGGGGGGGGATCGGTCCTTGTTGGCTTCCCGAGTGAAAAAACGCGTGGGGTCCACAACAATTTGTCAGACAAAGACAAAGAGACTTAGACGTGATTGGCGGATGGCGACAGCCCCGCGAATTGCACCTTGGGTGACAAAGGTAGCGGATACCCCACGAAACCTAGACCTCGTCTCACTGGATTCCGCTTTTTTTTTTTTTTTTTTAAACGTAAAATTTCAGGACAAATAGATTTATAAAAATATTTTATATTATATGAATAATAGTTTATATAGAATTATAATTAAATAGTATAAAATTTTATCTTTTTGGGGTTTACTACTATTCGAGTATTTAAAATTATTTTCTAAGTTGTTATTATACAATTACTAACAAATGAAATGGATTGCGTTTAGAGATCAAATATCAGCTGATAATTTTTGGAAACCGTCATGAGAAGACCGAATATAACTTAAAGACTTTTTAAACACCAGTCGTGATTGAAACTTGTGGGGACCCTTTAAATGTGATGATTTAATGTTATTTCTTTTTCCAGAATATTAGATGTTTCACAATGCTAAGTAGAAATTTTAAAAAACTTATAATTTACATTAAAGATAAAAACTTTATTATTTATTTTATATTTTATAAAAAAATAAATTAAAAAAATTTCGTATATATGTAAATAGTTTAAATTTATACATTATATGTGAGGGCCCCCATGTGGAAGGGGGAGGAAGTTTCTATATATTTCTAACAATGCCAACAACAGCTATAAAAACTTAATGGATAAGAAGGTGGGAAGGGGAGGAAGGACGAAGAGAAGCTTTTTCACTCTTACCCTCATGCGAAATCCTGTATCTGACAGTTCCTATCAAAAAAAAAAAGGGAGGGGCGGGGGGTAAAAACTGCCCTTTTGCGGGAGCTGCCGAAGTGCAAACATACGATGCAAGCAGCAATAACGTTAAGAGACATTTGCTTCGGCGGGCAATTGTGGGCCACGTTCGATTTTGTACTTTAGGAACCGGCAAAAATAAAAAAGAAAAATAAACTGCAGACAGACTACAAACACAAGCGAGCGTGCCTAGAAACAGTGATTGACAAAATCCAATTCAATTTGCCTATAACATATTGGATTGAAATCGAACACAATTTCTACTTCAATTTCAAATAATTCATAATTATGAACCAAAGGGTAGGAATTGATATATAAATTAAGATTATAGCAGTATATATTGAAGAGGGCAAACGGGGGCTCGATTAGAATTTGTGAGCTACCCTTTTGAACTTGGGAGTCTGCGTACTTCAAGGTGGTTCCGGATTTAAATGTCAGATGTCATGGTCAATACAGAAAATAAAATAATTAAAAAAAAAAAAGAGGTCTTTACAACCAAATAGAACATCGGGTCACACACAAAAGGAGAAACAAAATTTAGAAAAAGAAAAGTTGGGGCTGGAACTATATATATATATATATATATATATATATATATATATTTTAAATAAAAAAAAGGACCACCTGAAAGTTTTTCTAATCCTCTCACAACTGCAGAATCACGGCCAATCAGAATCTAGATGGGGAAGCAGAGCAAGTTGGTGGTGGGGGTGGGGGGACCATTGACAGTTTGCCATATTAACCCTGGTTAACCAACAATCGTTTCTCTCTCTTCCGCTGGACTCCGCTACAAGAGGTGGGTCCGCTGTCTTCCTATATTTCTTTAAAAGTGGACCCACTCTTTTTTTATGCATTGATTAAGCCGGCGGCTGTCAGAGAAGTCAAAATTCCCAGTGGTCCCTCGTCTCTGATTGTTCCACGTGTACGTATGTTATACAGCTACGGGGAAGCGTGCTCGCCGCTGGGGTCCACTTGTGGTCCAAGAGACGATATGTTGACGCGTGTCGCCGCTGTCGCTTTCCCGCGAGAGGAGCGTCGTAATACATGGTCCCCTCCCCCTCTCTCTCTCTTTTCCTACGAGAGACGTTTTTTCTCTCTCTTCCCACCACCACGACTGGCCGACGGCACCGGTTATTTTCCGGTTGGGACTGAAGAACGGCCGCTTCGGAGTCTGGTTATAGCCGATCCCGGAAAGGGCATTGATTATTATTGTTTCCTGGTTATGCGTATAATTTTTTTCATTTCTCATCCTCATAAACTACCAATTGTCGCGTCAACTTTGGTGACGTGGAAAGCACGCTCCAACGTTTAAGGGAAATGGTGAATCACCACTAATTCTGACTTCTGGGCTTTTTGGTTGGGTGACATTACAAAAGTTTTGTCTGAGAGGGGACATACCGGTAGTTAAAATCTTGACTTCATTTATAAAGATTGAATTCGAACAAATCTGGGAAAGATTTGTTTCATTGCTAATTAAATGGATGTTAGAAGGGTCAGCAGACCCAATTTGTTTTTTTTTTTATTTATTTTCCATTTGTTTGGCCTTTTTTTTGAGTCATTGTTTATAAATTTCTTTTTAATTCAGTGTCTATGATTTGAGAATCGTTTCTTCAATTCAGTTTGGAATTCCAAAAAACTCAGTGAATAGGTTGGTTTAGCCTTTTTTTTTTTTTTTTGCCATTTTAGTCTGTACCATTACCATTTTCAAAATTACAATAAACTATTTTCGGTTCGGTCAGCTTTGCCGTGGTCCGTAAAGTGCTGTTCACGCGCTTCATGGCCCCGACTACAAAGGACAATCACCGGACAGTGTTGCCACACTGACAGCTCTACCGTGCGATCAAAATGGATACATCAACTCCCGTGCGTTGCGTCAACCATCAATGTCCACGCGAAATAAAAGGCTAAGGCCTTTTTCCTTGACCCCATTTAATTTAATTTTAATTTTTGGTTTGGGAACATCCTCCTGACCCCATATATTTTAATATGAGAAGTACTCTTATATTATAATAATGTGAGGACTCGAAAATAATTGACATCCGATTTAGGAATGGCTCTAATCCACATAGAAGGGGGCAATGATAAGTACAGCGAATTTAAAAACACCAGGGCGAGGTAGCTTCTGTTTCACGGTAATCATGGGCACATTAATTATGAAATTATTTTTTTTTTGAAAAATAGACAAAATTTAAAAATATTTATTGACTTGAAATTTATCTATAATTAATTTGATTGTACATTTTTTTAATTATTTCATCTAGTATATTGTACCTATCTGATATATTGTGCCCGGCTGTTTTTTTTTTTTTTGGGTACGTCAGAAATAAGGACTTAGATAAAAAGAAAGAAAAAAAAAGAAATATGGAGTACGCTTTGTTGGTAAGCATTTTTTTTTTTTTATTATTTTGTTTTCTTTCCACCTGAAAACCGGTAGCTTAAAGTCATCCTGAAGTGCTTGCTCCCCTCTCTCTCTCTCTCTATCTCTCTCTAGAAGCATTTGTAGGATGCAACGAGCCTCCAATTTCTCTCTCTAGCAACCTTTTACGTTTATAGTATACCATCGGTCAGTCTCTCTCTCTATCTATCCATCTCTGTTTAGTAAGATATATACTGTGTATCTGGGGGGGAGCCCAAAGTCTCCGGGATATAAGACAAGACTTAATATCTGTGTCCTCTGCGCGTCTGTTAACAGTTTCACTGTGCTTCTTCTCTCTGCACCTCGTCGAGCGAGTTTCTCTTCTCTCTCTCTCTCTCACACAAAATATATCTGCAACTGTATAACAACAAAGTTTTCTCTCTCTCTCTCTGTCTTTTTTTTTTTTTTTAATTTTGCAGACCTCGCTTTCCAATTCGGTCTTGCTTAATTCTCTCTCTATAGATGTCCATGTCCTTGTAGTAATCGTCTGCCCTTTTTTTTTTTTTATTTTTTTTAAGTTTCAATCACAAATTCATTCAATAATAAAGAAGAAAAGAAAGGAATATGGCGTTTCACAACCTTTCTCAGGACCTCCCCCTACACCCCTTTACAGACGAAACCCAACCACCACAGCCCACCCAGCAGCAGCAGCAACAACAACAACAAAGCGTTGCCGAAAACGCCGGCGCACCGAATTGGTTGAACACCGCTCTCCTCCGCAGCCAACAGCCGCAACCGTCGCCGCACTCCCACTTCGATGGTACTAATTTTTTAAATCTCCACACTGCCGCCACCCCCAACTCCGATTCTGCTGCCTCGCGGAACCCGACCCCATGGCTTTCCCGCTCCTCTTCTGTTCTCAGCCGCAATCACAGTGACGTCATCGTCGATGACGTTGCTGCAGCCGCTACCCGTACCGACTCCGTCATCGCCGGCACTATCTCCCACGAATCAGCCGATATGAAAACCAACACCAACGACAGCGGGACAATGAACAACAAGAGCGAAGGGGCGGTGGCCGTCGAGAGCACTGGAGGTGGTGGAGGAGGAGGAGGAGAGGGAATTGTGAACTGGCAGAATGCCAGGTACAAGGCTGAGATACTGGCGCACCCGTTGTACGACCAGTTGTTGTCGGCGCACGTGGCGTGCTTGCGGATCGCGACTCCTGTCGATCAGCTGCCGAGAATCGATGCCCAGCTCGCCCAATCGCAGCAGGTCGTGGGCAAGTACTCGGGTCTCGGCGGTGCTGGCACTCAGGGAGAGGAGCTTGATCAGTTCATGGTTCGTTACCTCCTCTGGTCCCTTTCTTTATTATTTCCTCATATGATATCAAGATCAACATATTGTCACTATAATTTTCAAAATTTTCTTTCTTGAGCGCTTCTTGTAATTGCAATTAAATGCTTCCTTTTAATGCCTTTCTTTTTCTCTTTCTTTTTTTTTTCCAAAAAAAAAAAAAGAAAAACAAAGAGTGTCTTTCATTGGGTTCAAATTCGCGCCAAAATGGATTTAATTTGTAGATTTTAAATTGGATTCGTTGATGAATTTGGTTTTTCCTCTGGTGAAAATGGATTCTTGCTTCTTATTTGTGAGTCTGGACAATTTCTTTTGACTTTGTGTGCGGTTTTGAAGATTTTGGGTGGAAGAGATGGATGCACCGACAAAGGATATTTCGATATTTGAGAAGGAAAGTTTGAAGGTGGCATCTTTTGTTGGTTGTTAGGTACATACATGGTCGATCTATGTCTGGTTGCGTGGGAGAACTGGCTCGGTAATCCGTGACAATTAGGATAGAGGCTACGCCCCCATAGCTTTTGGTCACGATTTTGTGTGCCACTGCAACTGATAGTGGGTTTTGGCCGTTTTGCGCATTGGAACTTGACTCATATAGAATGGAGCAAAGGCGTGTCATTGCATAAAAATTGGAAGATATAACCTTTAAGGAGAAGTCGCTTTGCTTTCTGTCGAGGTTGAGTCATTTGAATGTGTTCGTGAGCCGAACAGTTTTTTTTTTTTTTCCTTCTTTTGGAGAATAAGAAATTTCTTTAATTAGCAGCTAAGATTTATTTTGAATTTTGGGTGTAGTGGGACCCGTAGGTATCGAATCAATCTAATTTCCATAGATATTTCCTATCCACACAATGGCTGTTTCAGGGATTGAATCAAACATGCCCTTTTAGCTCAAAGGTATAATAATGCTACGGGAAGGCATAAGCAATCCTCGTTTAAGGATGAATTAGGTTCAGATTTACTCTGAATTGTATAGTCTGGATTGTTTCAGGGATTACTGGGGGATTGCATTAACTCGTGTTTGTAGTCACAAAGCCCCCAGGTCAATTCCAATTCATGGGGGAATGCATTAACTTGTGGTTGAAGTTACAAAGCCTAAGGTCAATTCCAATTCATAATTATGGATAGACTTTCTTAAGCTATTCAATGTGGAAGCAACTTGTTGGAAGAATGTATCCTCGTGCCTTGCCAGGCCTCCTTGAAGAAATTTACTTGAGAAAAGAATATTTCCAGACTCCAGCAAGGTACAAGGGAAAGACAAGAATGTTTTCCTTCTTCTTCTTGTTATTCTTTTTTCTTCCTTATCTCACTGAAATATCAGAGCGGCAAAAAGATAAGTAGTTGAAGCTCCTAAATTCTCTTAAATATGCTAACATTAATGTTAAGTTGTTCTCTGGTTTTGCTGCAAAAAGCAACAAGCTCTAAGTCTCTGACGAGATGAGCATTTGGAGGGAATGTTTAAGGTTGACTGAATGCACCCTGTATTTTAGGATATGCTTATTTAAGTGGCTATGGAAGGGTGAATAAAAGAAAATATTCAATTGAAAAGTTCTTTTGCAAGCCAACCTCAGCACCCCCTTCTGGACTCCTTCTTTCATCCTCTAATTTAAATGGGGGAGAAAATGCTTTGTGGATAGGACTGCTATGGGTTCATCTACATGTTATTTTGACTTCCTCAGGGTCTATGATGTGTTCCTGAAGTTATTGGCTATTGAATGTCAACTTCAGTTGTTATTAACAAGCATTCCAAAGGAGGCTAACCAAGTTTGCCAGATTCATGAAAATGGTGTCTTCATATTTGATAATAAAATTGTTGGTTAGTAGCTACTAACGGTTATAAGAATGGACTTTTCAAGTGAAATTTACTGAATAAGAGTTACCTTGAAATGAACAATTTCGTGTCTTCTAGGAAACATAATATTGACTATTTTTGCCATTTATGTGCTGATGTGCGCATTATTCATCTACTAACTTGATTTGTGAAAATGGCATAACAATTTTGATTGTATTTGCATTCTTTTTCTTTAATTTTTCCTGTATCCAGTTTTCATTGCAAATTTTCCAAAAGGGAGACATTTAAATGGTTGGAGTTATAGCAAACCTGAAACATATGAAAATGAAACTATATTTTCAGAGTCAAAGCTCTGATCCTGTAAATTTTCTGTAATGTAGGCACATTATTTTCTGCTGCTTTGCTCCTTTAAAGAACAACTGCAACAACATGTTCGAGTCCATGCAATGGAAGCAGTAATGGCTTGCTGGGAGATAGAGCAGTCCCTCCAAAGCTTAACAGGTGAACTTTTTTTTTTTTTTTTTACACGGTGCTCTTTAAATTTGTCTATTTTATCATGCTGGCTTAAAAAAATAATCTGTTCCATTTGCTTGAAAACATTTGAGCTAGTGAAATCTTGCTTTATTCTTTGTTATTGATACTATTAGAAGATGATTTTTAACTAATCTAGCATATATTTGGAAGAGAAGGTGGCATGCCTCTTGGTTATTAAATGTTTTTCCGTACGTGCTTTATTTGATAGAGGAATCGGTGGCACATGTTAAAAAAAAGAAATTGATTGTTGACTTCATTGCCTCCAGTTCCTTGAGAAACTCTATCCTTCCTTTTGAGAAATTATGAACGAGATGTACAAAATCCTGGCGAGCAAACAGGCTAAATAATGGCACACTAAGTCTCTCAATGTAATGTGTGGAAAGAATCGATTCCTCTTTAGTCATACTGGCCAAGAATCTCCACTATGACAGGATATGAAGCAGTCGGTCGAGCCTTTAAAATGAATGGTGTTCTCCATAGCATAGTTAAATTAGAGTAGGCCAAGTCAGTGGCCTTTTCATAGAGGGGTCAGATTGTATTTTGTCTCTTTCTTGCCTTCTTATGTGACACTAAGAATCAGAAAGAACTATGACAATTGACAGAGAGATCAAGGAGTTTTGAGAGGAGTCACACATTGTTTTGAGCATACAGAAGGAAGAGTGGAATTCAGAAGGGATGGTTTGAAATGGCTTATGTGTAGCAAACAAATCTAGGATTGTCAAGTGCCACAGTAGATCTCGGCAATTTCATTTTTCTTTTTTGTTTGTTTTTCTGATAGGAACTGTTGAATATGCCATTGGAATAGATATTTGCATGAAAACCACTAATATTTTTATAAAAAGAAAAGTGATGGGGAAAAAATACCTATCCAAAACAAAAACAAAACGATATGTTGTGCATATAAAGACAAAAGCAACAATTCTTCATTGTCATCCTTCTTCAACAGGAGTTTCTCCAGGTGAAGGCACAGGTGCAACAATGTCTGATGACGAAGATGATCCAGTAGACAGTGATGCTAATTTGTTTGATGGTAGTTTGGATGGTCCGGATTCATTGGGATTTGGTCCTCTTCTCCCAACAGAGAGTGAGAGGTCCTTGATGGAGCGTGTTAGGCAAGAGTTGAAGCATGAACTGAAGCAGGTATTGTATGGAAATTGTCAACATCAAGTACAAAAGTGAACTATTTAGAGTTTCTGGTACAAGAAAAAAAAAAACTGCTTACGGTTCTGAATTATCTCTTACAGGATTATAAAGAAAAAATAGTAGACATTAGAGAGGAAATTCTGCGCAAAAGAAGAGCAGGAAAGCTTCCAGGTGACACAACTTCTGTCTTAAAAGCATGGTGGCAATCACACTGCAAGTGGCCATATCCTACTGTAAGTATTAGTGCATCATTTTTCTGAAGTGAACCCCACCAAGCTTCAGAGGTTCTCGGGGCAAGTTTGAAAGACATGTAGTAAAAGACTTAGACTTAGTAGCACAACCATACCCCACCCACGTCTAGTCTTCAAAATGACCAAAGCTACGAAATTTCCCTCATTAATGGCACATGCTCAGATTTAAATCTACACCTCCACAACACAAAAGAAACAAAACTGTAGCCGGCGGGCCAAAGTAATCCTTCCTCAATCATGTCACTTTACTATGTCTTGTCAGGAGGAAGATAAGGCAAAGTTGGTACAGGAAACGGGACTGCAATTAAAGCAGATAAACAATTGGTTTATCAATCAGAGGAAGAGGAACTGGCACAATAATCCTTCAACTTCGACAGTCTTGAAAAGCAAGCGCAAAAGGTAAATTTAATTAAAGCGTGTGTAATTTGTAATTTCTTAATAGCTCAAGAGCTTTGCACCAACCTGAATATGAAAAAAAATATATATAAAAAAAAGTAATGCAGGTGATAACAGTGGGGCCCACTTTGTGTGAAAGAAAGATAATCCAAGAACCAATTTCATATTATCTTTGTTCGTGCTTTTGCTCTGGGGATATATAACCAACAAACTATGTAGAAACTGCCACAGTTAAAAACCTTCTTAGCTGTCGTGCGGCTTTGAGTGAAACAACCAGATTCTGCTTCCATAGAAAGAAAAGGCTAACATAGAGGACGAGGAATGCACAAAAGCATGCAGATGGTAGCAGGCCCATGATGTAATGTGATTCCATGGTTTCACAATAGAAAGAATTTAGATTGGTGAAACTGAAATTGATTCAAACATGTGCACTTGCAGTTTTATGATTTTTGTTTGCTTCTTCGTTTCTGTGAATAAAAGTAGTGGTGGGTTACCGGCGTACAGTGCAATAATCTTTGAGTGGTTCCTTAAGGCCCTCATAGATGATAGCTTTTATATATATATATATATATATATATATATATATGTATGTAGTTAAGTTTTTCTTTTTGGCAATGTGATGTAGAATTAAATTTGCGATACCGTAAGTTGAATATTTGTCGAGAAGACTCTGGAGCCATTATGGGAGAAGCATGGATTGTGATATTTCTCTCGTGCTAGCTACAGCATGTAGAATTAAGAACCTTTTCCTTTTTCTTTTTCCCTCCTCTTACCTACGGCCTACGGGACTGTTTGATGGTAGACATGTTCGCTTGCGAAGGATTGTGAATTAGTCACAATTGGGGCGTTCACCAATCGTAATTGAAATATGTAAACTATGGTAATTCGAGTACTATTGCATATCAGAGAGGTGCTTCACTCTATTGTGAGGGTACGAGCCAAGGCCCTGGCATGGTGCTGAACAATTCATTAGAGGGAGGAATTCAGTTTGTTATGTAGATGCCCCGTTATTCCGTAAGCAGGGTAGGTAGCCCTACGAACAACCGTTGCTTGTAAGAATTCCACAAAACTTAAATTAATAGATAGTTAAATGAACAAAAATAGAATTAACAAAAGAATAATAGAATCAACAATGTAGAAGATAGAAAACTAATCATGAAGATTCTATTACAATTTTAAAAGGAAAAAGAAAAAAATATTCATATAGAAAACCAATCGTAAAGAATCAAATACAATTACAATATATCTATCTATCTATATATAGACATTCATATACAAAACCAATCCCAAAAGAATCTAATACAATAAAAGGAAAACCATTCTCAATGGAAAGTTTCAACATGAAACCAAGCCTAGCCAACCGATGCAACAAGCTGTTGATGAAATCAAGTCAGGATATGAATCATTCCGTTTCCCGCTGGTTCCCATCGGTCGAAATTCAGTGCATAACTCCGAGGATCATATTGGAACTGCTGGCACTGCTGCCTTCTGTGTGTCTTATTGAATCCAAACCTCCGGACAAAACGCTTCCACTTGGGTCCAGCCAAAAACTCCGAAACTCCGTTCAGCTTCTTCAACTTTTCTGCCAAGAAACCATCTTTTCTGTTTTCCTTCTGTCTCTGCATATGCAGCAGATGTGTGTCAGCTTCATTGTCGCTTCTTGGCTGCCCGAAGCCAAGTCCCTGGAAACAGCCACAACCAGACAGCTTCATCGCTACCTCTTCGTAATTTTCCATCATGTCTTCGAGTTTACAGGATCGCTTACGCAGTAGATGTTTTCCTTGTCGTTTACAGGGTCTCACCCAATAACAAGAAACAATACAGCGGCCTTTTCCCACGTGTATATATATATATATATATATAAGCCAAGAAACATGCATGCAGTCCGAAGTTGCAATGGGTGAGATTGTTAAAAGACCGCCCATATATATTGCGCCACCTGTTACGCCAAGTATTGAAACTTTCGTTTATTTGCGTGCGTGTGGCTGAGCCATCGGGCTGTCCTTGAAGTAGTTTGACAGCCAGGTGACTTGATTATATATATATATATATATATATATGTGAAATACTTTATATATAACTTTTAAAAGAGAAAAAAATATAATTTATGAAATGCTTTAGTTTTTAAATATATATATATATTTATAATTTAAAATTGTCTAACTAATTAGAAAATATTTTAATCTAAATGAAGAAATATTTTAAAATATTTAAATCATTTATATATCCTTCTTAAATAGTTTATTAAAATTTTTAATTATATTAAAATACTATTAAATAAATAAATATGATATAATATAATAATTATAAGATAATTTATAAAATAATAAAAATAATTTTTATAACATATCTTAAGTAAAAATTTTTACCTTTAGCTCATTATTGGATAAATGGATTGTTTAACTATGTTGTTATCCCAAGTGAGGAGACGATTAAGGGATCGAATTTGTTTAACTCTTAAAAAAATATATCTTAAATTAAGTTAGATTTAAGTGGAGTGCAAAACACCCCTCCGATGGTATCATTCCAATTACAAATCTCCTACCCTACTAATAATTGACAGGTAATTATTGAAGTTAATAATAATAATAATAATAACTGGACCATTCCTTTCTGTACGAAAAAAAAAAAAGGAAACTACTTAAGTATTTATATATTCACAGGCAGTTCCGAACTTATCATCAAATAAATCAGAAACTGTTAAGATCAACGCACCGGTCCCATCTTTTGTAGCCTTCCATACGTTTAATTTCTCCCATTGAACATCGCATTCGTACGTGCCTCTTGATGTCGGCATTCCCTTCTTCTCTCCTCAAAGTCACCATTGGCAGAAAAGCGGAAAGCAAGACCCTCCAAGACAGAACATGTTTAAAAAAAAAATAAAAATTGAAAATCGATCG
>CM038604.1:8112006-8125011 GCA_021533255.1 Ceriops tagal
GGGGGCTCTATAAGAAACAAAAAGAAGCAGAAGCAATCCTTTCTGGAAAGCAGAGAGAAGCCGAGGCACAAAAGGAAATGACGGATGCTGCATCTTATGCCGGCCAACAAGCTGCCCATGGACAATTGTACGCAAAGCAAAAGGAGGCTGAAGGACTAGAGGCACTTGCAAAAGCACAAGGGGTATACCTGCGCACCCTTCTCGACGCGTTGGGAGGCGACTACGCGGCCCTGAGGGACTACTTGATGATTAATGGTGGAACGTTCCAAGCGATAGCTAAGATCAATGCGGAGGCTATTAGTGGACTGCAACCAAAGATCAGCGTTTGGACTAATAACGGACAAGCTACTGGTAAAGGCAGTGGCACTGCGATGGAGGAGGTGGCTGGGGTGTACAGGACGCTGCCGCCTTTGCTAAAGACGGTCCAAGAACAAACTGGAATGATGCCGCCCCCATGGATTGGAACCTTGAATGATTCATCATAAGACCATATTTCTCGCTGCATGCCCCTTTTCAACTGCTCGTGACATGTGTGCTGTCTTAATTAGGTCAATGAATGCTTTGTGCGTTTAAGTGTTTCTTTATGGCAAAGTATAATAATTGCCAAATATGCATCGGCATGTAGTCAAGTACCAGTGTCACCTCTCTTAGTACATATGAAAATAAGTTCGATTTGTGCGCTATTTTTACTCCAAATCAGGGAGTGTTCGTATTTTCCATTGATGTTTCTCATTGGGTCTGTGTGTGTCTTGTAATTTTTCTGCCAAGTAGCATTCCTTTATTGTCCAAAATAAACAAGGCCCGAGCATATGGAAAAATACCATGTGACAATGGCGGACTAAGGCTGTGGTCCGTCCCCAAACACGGGCATAAAAAATGAATCGCTCGTTCTTTGGGCACATGCCGCCTGGTGATGGCTCCAAGTGTGCAAAAACAAAGTTTTTGGTGGAACCCACTCTACTCTGGGCGGTCCACACTCGAGCAACCCCCTGCTGCTCCTCCCGAAAGCCAACCCGCACAGTAGTTTTGGCGCGCGTGACCTGAGCGTCCAGTTTGCACGTGAAGCTTTGCAGGAACAAATAGCCCCCAGCTGTAATCACGATCAGCGGTCCAAAATCACCCAAAAAAAAAAAAGCAGCCCAAATTCCATGAAAATCCGGCGAGCCCAAGGTCCCATTCAATCCATTAAAGTTTACGTGGCAGCGTCTGGTCAACCTGCTGCCTGCCCGAAAAGCAAAGACATCTCAGGCGCTTTCATCACATCTCTCTCTCTCTCTCTCTCTCTCTCTCTGCGTTTGCTTTGCGTGCATTAATCCGAATCTAGGGTTTATATTTCCGGTACGTCTCTTTTTGTGATCCACCTCTCTGTTCTCTACTGTTCCGTACAATATGTCCGCCATTGCGAGGGATATTTTGGTCATTAGCTGCAAGCGAGATGTGTAGCTGTAGCAGGAGCAGCAGCAGCAGCATTCTTGGGAATGAATTCGGCTCTAATGGAGGATTGTTAGGTTTTAAAGAGAGAGTGAGTGAGAGAGATGGATAACTCTTGGCAAGTCAAATGTGCTTCGGCATTGCCTTCCGTACCTTCATGCTCAACGCAAGAACCTCCTCCTTTTCCAAATCAGGTTAGTTCACTCTTATCTGTGTCAATTTTTTGGCTTCTATATCTTATATGTTTTTCCTTGCGAAGGGAGGTTTTGTCTGAGAATGGTGTTGGTTAATGCATGTGTATATTTCGTTCTAGGTTTCATTGTTATTCATTATATAGAATGTTTTTCTGCGGTTTTATGCCTTTTTTGTATATATTGTGTGGGCGCGGAATAACAATGGTGTGTTTTCCCATCGTATCTTAGCTGATGTTTTTGTTGATTCTATTTAAACTGAAGACATTGCCAGCAATGTGAATCCCTTTTCTGTTTTTCTGTAGAACGTCAACCTTGGGATGGACTTAGAGACCATTGTTTACATGCCTGACATATAAGGATCAAAGTACTGCTAGAAAAGGTGCTTATTTTATGTTTAGAACTGCAGTGGTGCTATGAAAGAAATTCAAATGAAGCCTGAATTTTCTGCGTCAATTATTAAAGTTGATTGCAGAATGGCCACCGAGCTTTGCTGAGTTAGAAGTTTATGGCTCCTATGGTGGTGGTTGGGCATTTTGGCTGCCGGGGGCACAGTGGGGGGGGGGCTTTTCTCACCATGCAGCACTGCATATAGGAATAAGGATAGCTATTGAATTGCTTATTCCGGGCCCTTTTCTATGTAAACCATCACTTGTGCATGCTTTTTCTTTTTCTTCCCTTTCTATTTGTCTCTTCAACATTATAAATTTGCATATGCAAATTTTTGTTTTGATTCATTCAACTTGATATATGTTAGAGAAGTCTTTAATATTGCCTGCTTTGGCTTTTGCCTAATTATAGATGTTTAGTTTAGGCAACTATATTTGTGTGCAGGCTAAACAAGATTTGAGCTCCAAAGGGCATGGAAGGGTTTCCATTTCAATGATTCCCAATCTTCCCACTTTAAGTTCCTACAGCTTGGATCATGCCAATATGGAAAATTCATTTCTCTCTCTTCTATATGGCCCTGCTTCTATTTTGCAGTGTGAATTCCAGGATCTATTGAATCCAAAATCAGCAAGTGCCCCTAGTAAACTTGCTGCTGAAAGCGGTATTGTAGCAGCTAGTGCTATTGGAAGCCAAGCTTTACCATCTTATAGGTCATTATCAGAAAATGTGAGCAGCCAAAGCATGCAAGATGGAGCAAATCTTTTCCGGCCTACTTCATCCCGGACCGTGGCTAATTCTGCTTCTCTTAGCAATTCTGTTCTGCAGTTTGGTCTTCCACCTGTGGACTCTAGTCCTCAAAGTTCCAATCTGGCTAAAGCAGTAAGCCAGCAAATGGTTCCAGGTAATGAAGAAATAAAGGGTTTCCCTTCTCTGAGAGAGCAATGGCGTAGCAAAACCCCTGTAGATGCTGTAAAACTCCAAAAGATGGATACTCAACTGCTGCAGAAATTGCAGTTGGAAGCAGAAGATTCTGCTTCTTATAATTCATCTACCTTTTCAAGGGAGTGTCCTCGTGTGTACTGCTTAAGTATAAGTAAGTGATGTTACTAGTCAGTTGATATTATGCTTGGTGGCTGGGCACTGAATTTGGGTTTGATTTACTGAAAAGGTGGTGATCTACTCCTCAGCAACACAGGACTCCTAGGGATTGTATGCTCATGCCACAATTTCCACATGTCAGTCTCCAAATTTTGTGAGGTAACTTCTGCTAATGGCTTGTGGTTATGATGCTATTATTGATTGAATTATTTCCTGTCAGTCACATCTGGATAGCATTTTGGCATGCCTGTTGTGTTAAGTATTAATTTACTACTTTTTTGCCAGCATGCTGGATTGTGGCATGCAAACCCAGGGGATGTTGTTTATATGGATGGTGGAGAAACCATTGCTATGTGGTGTAAGGGACACTTCCAGAAATTTGGGGTAAGGTTCTTATGTCCAAGTATTCAACTACATTATCGTCTCTTTTTGCTTCATTTGTAAATATATGCATCCATCTATGATTTTTTTTTTTTTGAGGCTTGTTATAGTGTTAAGGTTATTCTATTGTCACCTTAAGTTTACAATTTTGAGTTGGGAAAATAGCCTCTTTGTGAAAACGAGGGTAAAACAGAGTACATTTGGCCTTTCCTAAGACCCCACAGTATGAGTCTCATGCATTGGGATGCCTTTTATCCGTGAATCTATGTGCCCATGTGCATGAGGGTAACAAATGTAAATTCTTAAGAACTTTGCATGTGTGAAATGCAGAAAATTAGACATCTATATTGTAGGTTGTGTTACGTGCATGTGCATATAGCTGCAGAAAACTATGCATGTATCCTATGTAGAAAGGTGGGCATCCAGATTGTAGGTTGTGTTGTGCTGGTCAATTTTGTGGTAGCAGTGTATTCCATTTTGTAGCTTGCTTTCTTGTTGTTGATGTTGACAATGTTGTTCTGCCTGAAAAATTCTAGTCATTACAGGTATGTGAATAAAATTACCAATAATTTCTATGGTTAATGCAACTTATATGGTCTATAAAATTAAGTAAGACTGAAACAAGGCATTTGCATTGTTTTCTGTTGGTGCATTAGAGGATTCTTCCCCATCCACTTGATATTTTAATTGTCTCCTAAGAAAATTTAGCATATGAGGGTTAATTTTCCTAGTATTTTCAGTGCTCACTGACCAAGTTCTTCATGTAGAGCTTCTTGAGAACGTAAACTTGCTTGAGATTAAAAGACAAATGGATGCTATTGAAGAAGTGATGTGCAATTGCGAAAATTTGATCCGCAAAGAGTTTGGACCTTGTTAATAAGAAAATTGAATGGTTGTGTGTGAAGATTGCTTGGCTATTTCATGACTTTTGTTCACCCTGAATACTGGTGCAAGTTTGTATTCTCACAGCCATGGATGTACATAGGCATACAAATGGATTTGGTTCTTATAATTATGATTCCATTGAACTTTTCTTTTATTCTGAATGTGTTAGCTTGTCATAGACTGGATGGTGATGTTTCTTATTGGCACTTGTTTGAAGCAACGACAACACTGGATGGTGATGTTTTTATGATGATTTAGATTAGGGTTCCAGAAGATCAGAGTGGGTGGGACTGGCCTCAAGGATTATCATTAACGGCTAATTTGATGAACTCTGGTGCTTCTAGACCCAATGTATTAAGGAATTCTGACTGCAGTTATCTGCTTCGGCCATCTGGAGGTCTGGTCAGGTCTGGAAAGCCCCTAGATGACTCCTTTTTTCCAAAAATGATTCTTGGGGACTGGAATTCCAGCATTGATGATTCACAGGAAAAACAACACAGACAAGGTCTTGGAGGCTTGTTTGACATTTCACAAAGAAATTCATGTGCTATGAACAACGATCAAGTCAAAGATTGCCTTATCTCTAACTGTTCAGTAATGCCAAAGTTTGTTGGTAGAGAAGCAGAAAGTGGCTGTCAATCCATGTCTGCCTATGGAGATGCCAAGGTGAATATTGGAAGTTTATCTACCATCCATGCCAGTCCACAAAATTTAAGAACTCCTTTTCAGAGTTCTGAAACTATCATTGTAGCTAAAAATGCAATAGATGGTGTCACTGGGGTCGAGGATATTCCTTCTTCAAGCATAGAGTTGAAGCTTGGACGACCATACCAGCAAAGTCAATCTTTGGGAGATCCAGCACTATCAGTAGTGGGACCACAGCTATGCAACATGTTTGTTGACTCACAAAGGCAATTTTCTAAGAAGCGGATGATTCATGATGGTGTGTTGTATCAATGCTTCTAGTTAGCTCTTTATTCATCTCTTACATATTTGTGTGTTGTTACCATATAATCATCTTTGTTCTGTTAAGTCTGAGCAATGTGTAACTATTATGCTTTGAATTATACAGTGATTAACTGTGGGGAAGAAGAGGAATTCAGACATTGTCTTCCTTGTGATGCTGGCGTGTCCAATTCCTTCTCAAGAAGAGAACAATGCCAGCTGAACTATGAGAAACATTTAATCGGTAATGCTGCGAATGTGGTTAAAAAACAAAAATTCAAAGGCAACATGGCTGGGACATCTGTGGTTTCACCATCTGAATACTTAAGTGCCATGCTCGAGGGGAGCTCCCGCTCTAAAGCTGCTAACAAGGTGGTCAATATCAGTGAGATTATGGCTCAGAAACCAAGCAGTGATTCTCATTCTGTCAAATGTGGCTCTGGTAATATTCCATGGATTCTTGGAAATAGTATGCAAAGTCCACCGACTGTCCCTGACCTGACTTTCTGCAGATCTAGAGAAAATGGTGAAGGGGTGGGATCATTTGCTGGAAAGTGTGCTGGACCAGGCTTGGGGCCTAAAATTCATAATTGGCTGGAAAATGCATGTTCTCTCACTGGAGTTGTGGGTGAAAGCAGCTATTCTGGTTATCCAGTGGTACATGACAGCAAATGTCATGTACATCAGTCATCAAGTGCACTGCCAAACAAATCTGAAGGTGGAAACTTCTCTGACTCTCTTGAGAAGGTTCCTTTTTTGGGAAGTAGTGGACATACCGATCATCTGATACAAAGAGCTGTGGAGTCAACCTTGGGTTCTAAAAATTTTCCATCTCAAAAAATGTCTTTTTTGTTGCCTCCATCTACTTTAATGCCCACTACAGAGCTGACTCCAGCCTTAACGAAACAAGAGAGAATTGGTGCAAGGGCTTGTTTGTTTGATGATTATCTTAGATCCGCTGCATTGAGGGAGATGTTGGAGTTATCTGAACAACATGCAATGTCTTCCCTTGGAAAGATCCTCGAACAAGGGAGATGTGGTAACTCTTCTAATGTTGAAGTACAGGGTTTTTGCATGGAACCATCAGCATCCATGGAGACAAGACGTGGGTTGAATGTTACAGGTAAAAATATTTCTGAAGTTGCCATGAAAGTAGTTCATTCTGGTCTTACTAGTAAGGTGGGAAATGAATTTGGTAAATTATTCTGTGACAGACAATTGGCGTACTTGGCTAATTGCAATAATGCTGTTGGTTTTTACCTGCTTACAGTTCATTGATTTGCATGGTCAAATTTCTGTCATGGTGTGGACTCTCAGCTTGAACAAAATTTCTTCCTCATTCAGGTTTACACAACTGCTGCAATTTTTCAATGCTGGGCCAAGGGTCATCATTACAGTGTAAAGATTCAGACATGCAGTGCCAATGTCTTCATCATCTTCTGAATGAGCAATCTTCATCAAGGTTAGTTTGGAGACTCATGTTAAATAGGGAACTTGTTTCTGATCAATTTTATTTGTTTGTGTTCTTTTCTTGGGATATTTGTTGGGCTTGATTTGTTTCCTGACCTATCCTAACCTTACTATTAACTATCACTGCAAAAAAACTCTGCGACTGAGATCTCTCAGAACTTGAATGTTGTTGAATGAGAGCTTATTGAAACTGTGATATGGAGATTGTCAAGATCATTCATGGGGGCAGTTGGTGGCTTATGCATTTGAATTCAGCCATAATATGCTTTGAGCTGTGCTTTCATGACTTTATTTCTACTTATGAATTTTTTGCAATGACCAGGGTAATGGATTGTGACATCCATATGACAGATTCCTCAGGTAACTTGGTAAAATTTCTGGTTACCTTTATGCTAATTTTATCTTGAATGTTACAGGCATGGCAGTAGCAAGAACGACATTAGTCCATCATCTGAGCATGAGTGCTGCTGTCAGAGAACACACTATCATCAACACCCTTGCAGATTTGCAGCACATACAGTATGTTTGGGAAGAAAATGCAAGCCGATGGGTGGAGACCCTTCTAATTTCTCTGGAGGACATATGAATAGTGTCAACAACAAGGCCCCTGTTTCAATTGCTTCTCAATCTGTTAGAGATCACAAGGTTTCAGAAATCAGTACGTTTCCAGTGAATTCATATAGAAGATCAGACGTGCAATTGCCTAAAACCAATAGCTATAATTTTTCTCAATGGCAAGATGTGGGAAACAGAGGAGCTTGTGAGATGACATGTGCAGAACAACCAGCTAACACATTTGGTCGAAGTCATGAATGGCATGAAATTGGAGATACTGTTACCAAGTGTTCTAATGTAGTGGACATAGCAGATTCCTTTAATGAGCATGAAATGTCTAATATTTCTTCTGGATGCTGTACCCCAGCTGTTACTCAGGTATCAATTGAGGTTAACAACTTGAATTCTTCAACTGTTGTTAGGGATATGGGATATGTAAGCAATGTGATTGATGAAGGATCCCGCATTGATAAATGTTGGTCATCAGATGATGCTGTTGAAAGTGACAGGAGTGCTGACTTTCATGGTGCTACCTATAAGACAAGCCCAAGCAAAGGGCCTTGTGAAGTCATTAACAATCAATTAGGCCGTAGTCTTCTTGATGAGGTTAAGCTCATGGATTCCTTGATGTGGAAGAAAGGCCGATATCAAAATAATATGGATTTTGCTCTTCGTGGGAAAAAATATCATTCCCAAGAATTTGAGCAGAATTGGAAAGCTGGGAGGAGAGAGAAAGAAATGAAACCGAAGATGCTGGACACATCATCAGGTGCTGCAAGCCCTGAATTTCATGATAAAAACCAAATACGAGATAGAACTGCTGAGGGGAACTCTTTGGCCAAAGATTTGGAAACGCTTCCATTTGGATATAAAACATCTTGCAAGTCTGCTGCTTGCTTAGCTAAACCTCGTTTCAAACATGGAAAGCCTACATCATCTATGGCTAAGTCCTTGTCCTTTAAAAGAGATCATCAAAGGCTTTATGATGAAAGGGATAGTGAAGTTGATCACAAAGCTGGTGCAAATGGTAATGCCAACTGCCAGAGTATCCTTGAGGTTTCTTGCAGGAAGATATTTAGAAGGGCTGGGATTTATGACGATTGTATGGTTTTCAAGAGTCATGCCGTTGATGGAAATGTTGTTGCAGATGGTTCTGCAAATAGTATCAAGGAATCTTCCAGTCAGCAGGACAACATCTTTTTTAGAAAATTGAAGCCTGTGGTATATGGAAAGTATGGTGAAATATCCAATGGAGTTATGGCTGGAAATTTATCAAAGCCAGTTAAAATTGTTTCACTTGACAGAGTTCTTAAAGCTGCAAAAAAATGTTCTCTTCCCAAAAACTGCCATTCCAAGCTGAACTTGCAAAGTGAGTCAAAGATGACAAGCTCCAGTTGGAGCAGTGCCTGCTTTGATAAATTTTTCATTAACAATGCTTCAGATTACCATGAAAAGGATCTTCAGAATCCTGTGGAAGAAAGGAAGAATGTGTCCACCAATGGGGACAGGCAATCTGATGTTTCATTAATGATAGTAAATGAGGGAGGCAATCAAAGATTGAAAGATCAAAGTCGTCCAGATAATGGCCACACTTGGTCTAAGCCAAAATATAAAGAAAGTCGAAAGCGCAGCCTTTATGAGCTGTCATTTATAGGTAGTGCAAGAGTATTTGCGTCCTGTCACATTTACATTCCCGTTAATTTGTTAGAGGTAATCTTCAGATAGAGTTTCCCTTTCTGGGTCATGTGCCTGGTGGCTGTGTGTCATTATAGGCAAAGTTGCTTGGAAGTGCATACTAAAGAACCTTATTGAAATTTGACAGTGATATGACATATGGTTGTAGTGGCACTGCAAGTGTCATATGACAATGCATTCTAGTACAGTATTGAGAAAACATGTAGAATTTGTAGAATCTGTAAGATAGTTTTTTTCTGCATCTGGAACTTACAAAAGCCATTTTAAGATGGAATACTTACTGTTATAGAATAATCTGTCACCTGTGGAGATGAAAATTTTCAAATATGTGAGGCCTATGTGTTGCACCTGTGTGCATGTGAAGGGGAAATATCCGGATATGGGGGCACTGGAGTACACTTCATCAACAATTTTTTTTTTTTTGTGTTGGAGGATGGAACAAATGTAAAATTAACACCAAAGATATGCAAGGGTTATCTCTATGGGGGTGAAAGGGCACCTACTCAATCACCAGAAGAAAGGTTTAGAAATAGCAGGCTACCCACCTTGATCCATTCCTGTTATCATTTGGTCAGTTATTATGCTATGCACAGACCATCAATTGGCCTACACATGTGCTCTATGCATAACTAAATATTCCTTTAGTAAACTTTCTCAACTGCTTTTTATGGATTTCATGGTTGACATCATTGATCTATGTTGTCTTTCAGGAAAGACTTCCAACTCCAAAATTCTTTCACATAAGAAGATCGTTAAACTTGTGCCAAAACTAAACAGGAGGAAACCTTTGGATGATCCTGTAGATACTGAACCTCACATGCATGAAGTGAACAGTGCCAACAGGTGAGCAAGTACTGGCCAGCATCTGAAATCATTGTGTCTGATAATCAGACACACTTATCAATTGTGACTTTACTATTTTGCTTTCCTTGATGTTTTATTTATTGGTTATGTTTCAGAAATAGTCATGAGCAAAAGCCCCTCTCTGCAATGGAGTCTGAATTGACCTGCTGTGTCTGTGGAAGCTCAAATGAAGATGAAGTAAATTGCTTATTGCAATGTGGCCAATGCCCAATCAGAGTACATAGATTATATCTTAATCTGTTTCTTCCCTCTGTTTCTATTGATCAAGTTGTCTCATTGGTAAGTGCCTTGTTAAATAGGTACATCAGGCTTGCTATGGTGTTAAGAAAGTGCCTAAAGGCAACTGGTTTTGCCGACCATGCCGGACAGGTTCAAAAAACATTGTAAGGATTTTGAATGTTCTTTTAATTCATTGGCCATCTTATTATCCTGTTTTCCACAAGCTTGACAAGTCTTTTTTTTGATATGGTTTTGGTGTGTAAATCTCACTGGCATTTGTATATAGGTTTTTCTTTTTATTTTTTTATTTAACTATTGTGAGAGTTTGGCATTTCAGTCCTTGGGTTTTCTTTTCCTTGCTGCAGCTTGCTTTCTTTTTTTCATCTTTGTTTTGTGGACTGCATTTCATTTTCTTGTTACTTCAAGCAGTTGTAAGGATTTTGTTACACATATTGCTAAACATATTATTGTCATTAAAATATGGATGTATAGGAGCATGGTATATCTAATCTTCTGGTGCTAGTCAATGACATTGTTCTATTTTAGTTTGCTTGTCAAGTTAGTAATGCAGCGTTTGCATTGCCATTGAGTTCTATGTTCATGAATCTGTCACAAGTCAACTCTGTGCTAGATTTTCATCTCTTCCATACATTATGTGATTCCCAAATGCTCTTATTTCCTTTGTCATTGTCCAGGCATGTGTTCTTTGTGGATTTGGAGGTGGGGCCATGACCAGGGCTCTCCGGAGTCAAACAATTGTCAAAAGCCTCTTGAAGGCCTGGAAGCTTGATGCAGACTGTAGGCATAAGAGTGCTTCTTCCACTGCTAAAACCTTGCAGGATGATTTGCGGATTTTGCATTCAGCAGGATCCATACTTGAGAATGCATATCCTGTTTCCAAACCTGTAAAAAATGGACAATCCGATTTGGCCTTCTGGGGCATGGATGCGCAGAACACAGTAGACATATTAGAGGATACTCAGTGTTGTGTTAACAATCTGAAGGTACACAACAGCATAACAGCTGGAGTAGATGATTCTACCATTAAGCAGTGGGTTCACATGGTATGTGGGCTCTGGACTCCTGGGACACGATGCCCCAATGTAGATACCATGAGTGCTTTTGATGTGTCTGGTGTTTCACGTCCTAGAGCAAATGTGGTAAGCATTCAAATGAATGATACTTGGACTGAGAAATCACTTATTGAGTAGCATGTGTTAAGCTTCTTTCATGGATGTCTCAATTAATTTTACAGATGGGCTTTTAAATTTTTTATTTCATTGTGAAGATATATATCTAAGATCATAGGCAATGTTTCGCACCCATTAAATTGCTTGAGCCACAGCTCGTCACATGGGACAACGTATTTCTTATTAATGCACAAATCCTGAGCTCGGTATTGTTTACTCGCCTTTTGTGTCATGTGATCAATTTAGGTTATTTGATGTTTTGTCTTCTATTTGGTATCACACAGTGAACCTTTTTAGGATATTTTGTACATTTTTACTCTGGCCACATGTCTTAAAGCATCTTCTCATGCACATGGTGAACCTTTTTAGGTGATTTCATACATTGTTACTCTGGCCACATGACAGAAATTGAAAATGCTATGGCTGTTTCATTCCTTAAGCTTCTGCATGCCTATGTCTTCTTTCTATCAGATGTAATCCTTCATGGTTTGGGGTCATTATACAGGATTATTTGTTTTCTACATAGCAATGACTAAACCCTAAATTTTCTAGCTATAACTTGCCTGTTCACTATTTCATTCCAGGTTTGCTGTATATGTAGTCGACCAGGTGGTTCATGCATACAGTGCAGGGTTGTGAATTGTTCTGGTAGATTTCACCCTTGGTGTGCTCATCAGAAGGTTAGTTCACCTTTGGTAGAATTTAGGGCTCTGTTCATATAAACTTTTGCTTCACCGTCCAAGCTTGGAAAGAAGTTTGTTTTGATGTTATCAATTTGTATATAAGATGGGTTATGATGAAAAGATGTCCATTTATAGCTTACTTTGTTATTGACATGATAAACTTAGCTGGAACCTTGTGCATCAAACATGATTTGGTTTCCTCTTCCTTTTCTTTTTCTCTTTTTTTGTATATTGAGTTCACATTTTCATAACTATTTCATTCCATGTTTTAAACTTTTTGTATTGGCTCCAGGGTCTGCTTCAGAGTGAGGTTGAAGGAGCTGATAATGAAAATGTGGGCTTTTATGGGCGATGTGTACTTCATGCCACTTGTCTTACAAATGAATCTCCCTCTGCTGCTGCTAATACAGAAAGAATTTGTCAGGGAGGGAAGAATGGAAGTTGTGCTAGGACACAGGTATTTGTCATCAGTGGATGGTTCTTCTTTTGCTATTTTGTTTGGCTATTCACATTGGGCTGAACCTTGCCTATGGCATTGACACTGGCTTTCCCTCTCTTGTGCAAGGGCTACAAGGGCCGTAAACAGGATGGTGTTTCACACGACCTTAGTAGCCAATTAAAAGGGAAGGGTAAATGTCTTGTTCCTCAGGAGCAGTTAAATGCTTGGATTCACATAAATGGGCAGAAGTCATGCTCACAGAGATTTTCAAAGTTCCCAATATCAGATAAGGAGTTTGATTGCCGGGTATGTTAATGTACTGTTTGATGGGATTTTTCTTTTTGGCTCCAATTTGTTTGTTGAGCGTTTCTTTTCTTAAAATGTATACTATTTTTGGAAAGAATTGTTGTCTACAAACTTATTGTTGTATACCACAGACACATAAAGGTTTATTGGATTTTGTTCTGTTACTAATGTCTTACTACCTCTCAAAGTTTTTGTTCCTAATTTGACTGTTATCACACTTTCTCTTTTGAATGGAATCATCAATGGCCTATCCTCTATTTTTT
>CM038604.1:8132097-8166255 GCA_021533255.1 Ceriops tagal
TTTTTTTTTTTGTTGAATATATCATATGCCACAAATTGCCTATTAAACCAAAATGCATTAACTAGAATTGGGTTTTAATGTGTTCTCTCAACTGAACTTATATTAATAGTTTAATGCTCTTATACAACATTGAAAATTCGTGTAATGTATATCACTTTGCTTCAATCAATAGTTAACCCGTGGTCAGTGTTGTTTAACTCAACCAGCTTGCTCAGAAAATCAATTGTTAGCACAAAAAGCCGAAAATCATGGCGAAAACGGAATCCAAGAAAATCTAAAATGAAGAAAAGACTTTTTTTCTGCGGGTTTCAAGCGCGAAAATGCCGACCAAGCGGTGAAAAAAAAGTTTTGCTTTTTGATATGACATGATTCCTGGGGAACCGTACCGTGCCCAGAATGGGGTCCAACCAGTTGTTTTCCACAGTTCTATTTTTCTCTGATGGGACCCAGGAGCCCAGTAATCGATGAATGTGTAAAGGTTTTTGATTTTTTTTTTTCACAGGCCCATCCTCATAAAATTATGAAACACTGAAATAATTCATTAATATGTGAAGAAACTCATCTGACATTACATGCCTCCAAGAACCAAGATGCTTGTTTATGTTTAAATAAACTTTTTTCAATTCGAACTTCAATATCCATAACGTAAGTGAATTTCCCCCCCCCCCCCCCCCCCCCCCCGGGGGGGGGGGGTTCTTCAGACAGAAATGTTAATGCGGATGGGGCGTTTCATGTTGGAATAACCATTCTGCTGCAATAGCCAACGGTCGTTTCCTTTCCCCCTCTGAACAATTGCATTACATTACAGAGACACTGTACAGAGTTTCCGTATCTTGTCTCTCAACAAAAGTTTCCGAGCACAACCCTTTATCTCTCTCTCTCTCTCTCTGGATCTTTGTGATGATGTTATGCCGTAGACTTCTGATATTTGCTCTTCTTGTCACCCTTCTCTTGTTATCTTCTTCAACATTCCTTTCTTTCTCGGCTGCTTCTCACTTCCCTACTTTTCATGCTTTACCCCCTGAAGGTACATTTTCTCCCTTTCAGTATCTGGAGTTCTCTGTTTCCTAAAGTTCCGTTTGGTTTCTGAGAAAATGTGTGGAAGTAAAGTTTATGACAATTCATTTTTGTACGACTCTTTAACGCATAAACTAGACATAGCAGTACTATGTGGGTCCTTCAATCATTTTCTTCTTTCTTTTATTGGATATCTCAGTTACTAAGCAAGAAGGAAAGGAATTGCTCTGTACCGGTCATTTTCTTTCTGATTCTTTATTTCACTCCCAGGGAGGTCAAAGGAGCAAAATTATGAAGTGGATATCTCATGGGGATGGGGGACTAGAAGGTCAGTGGTGGAGGCTCCCATTGCTGAGCCCTTTGATGAGAGCCCATCTCTTGTATTAGCTGCAAAGAGGACTTATAGAAGAGACCCTCTTAATGGATTCAAAAGATATACTGGTGGATGGAATATTAGTGAGCGTCACTACTGGGCTGTAAGTTGCATGAACCCACCCCCAGCAGACACTTTGTTTTCAATTTTGCGTACCTCATTTGCTAACATTATTGTAGATGTCTGGCATTCCAATCACTAATTGGCTTGTAATCAAGGAAAGATTTCCCAATTTGTATTCCATAATAGAACTAGTAAAAATTGGTGGCGTTGACTGACATTTACCGATGCGAGGCTAGCTTCTCACATTTTAATCCGGAGTACTAAAAAAAAAATGTGCACTTCCAGTATAAAGGTATCAGTTCTCTTCTTGTTGCAGTCATTAGGAGCCAATTGGTAGTTTTTATAAGATTTTATAACGAAAAGTGCACCAGGCTACCACGCTGTGAGATCTGAGGGATACTTAGATGAAAGATGTGGGAATAATTGTGATGAGACATGCTGACAATCATTTGAAAAGTTTATTTGAGGACTTTGTGCTAACTGTAACTTTTTTTTTTTTTTTTTTTTGCAATGCAGTCTGTCGGTTATACTGCAATTCCCTTCTTTGCTGTTGCTGCAATCTGGTTCCTGGGCTTTGGATTGTGCTTACTGCTAATTTTCCTGTGTCATTTCTGCTGTGAAAGGCAGCCTTATGGCTATTCTCGGATGGCCTATGCTCTCTCTCTTATTTTCCTTGTTCTCTTCAGTGTTGCTGCCGTGTAGCTCCCTCCTCTCTCTAGTCTCTCTGCCCAAGACACACACACAAATGTCAATTTTGTAGTATATAAACTCATAGGTTGTTCTGTCTCAACAGGATTGGATGCATTGTTCTATATACTGGTCAAGGAAAATTTCACCGAAGCACAACGCAAACAATGGATTATGTTGTCAGTCAAGCATATGGCACAGCAGAGAAACTAAGGGATGTGTCAGATTATCTTGCTTCAGCCAAGCTAATTGCAGTTGATAAAGTGTTTTTACCTTCTAATGTTCAAACTGATATTGACCAGATTGAAACAAGACTCAATTCTTCCATTAGCATCCTCACAGACCAAGCACTAGACAATGCAGATGACATACGAGATCTCTTGGATTCTGTGTAAGTGACAAACATTAACGCTAAGATTATTTGCTTCAGAGCTTTGCCCAGTACTTTGACCATGGAATGACCATGTTATTGTTTGTACAGGAGATTATCACTCATCATTATTGCTGCAATTATGCTTCTCCTGATAATTCTTGGATTCTGTAAGCACTCCAGCTAAGATGTTGAATATTTTAAATACTCTAAAGGTCCATAAGATATTTCATGACACTTATTTATCAATGTTTTTGGTTTTTGGCTCTAGTGTTTTCAATATTTGGCATGCAGCTCCTAGTTTACATGTAAGTGAGATAAATGATACCCAGACTACTGTTCTTTTCTCCAGTTTTAAGTCATCTATTATATTTTCCATTTATATGATTTATTCTCAAATCATGCTCTCTCACCTGTTGCAGCCTGGTCACGGTTGGATGGATACTTGTTGCTGGAACATTTATTTTCTGTGGCACATTCCTCCTTCTCCATAAGTAAGTCGATACTGTTGTACCATGCTTTGTAGTTCCATTAGATACCATTATTGAGGCTGTTGATGTAGTACACGCCAAAGCAAGGGAATTCAGAAAATTGTATTCTTTTAGGCAGGAAATTAGCAACCAGATATTTATTTCATTAGCAGTTCTTTCGTGCAAAGATCAGAATTCCATTTAAATTAGCTGTTCTTTAGCGTCATATATTAAGGTCACTGGAATCTTTCTTGTGCTTAAATTAAAAAACTCTGAGATCTTTTTTGGAGCATTTTTTTCCTATCGTATGCATTTATGTTTCATATAGCTCATGTGAATCCTTTGTCGTTGCTAAACAATGAAAAAAGAAAGAGAAGCCAATGCTCTTTCCACCCTTTGTGGCAAGATATTGGAAATGGCTGAATGGCTGCATTTGCATTAACAATATTTGGAGTTGCACCCAACCCATTATGCTGCTTTTCCTTTCTTTGATCACCACTTGAGAGGTTACTTCTCCTTAGGAAGGAGAAGGAAGAATTGTTTAAATCTTATTCTATTTTTCCATTTTGGATATTGGCTTCAAGTTGCTAATTTTTGGTTCTTGCAAATGCCAGTGTGACTGCAGATACATGTGTTGCGATGGATCAGTGGGTGCAAAACCCTACTGCTCATACAGCTTTGGATGATATATTGCCCTGCATGGACAAAGCAACTGCCCAAGAAACCTTGCTGAAAAGCAAAGAAGTTACTTCTCAACTTGTTGAAGTGATTAACCAAGTTATCACCAATGTTTCCAACATTAATTTCTCCCCCAACTTTGCACCATTCTACTTCAATCAATCTGGTCCACTGGTGCCAATACTGTGTAATCCGTACTTCTTTGACTTGACGGATCGAGCCTGCAGTGTTGGTGAAGTGAACTTGAGCAATGCATCACAGGTAATTAGCCAAAACTAGATTCTGATTGTCTGCAAGCGAAGGAAATTTTAAGAAAGTCAAGAGCAGAATTGGACGACATTTAAACCTTTTAGGATAGAAGGAAAGTTTGTTTCTTTTATCAGCTCGTCTTCAGCCTAAAAAATTTTCTTCGTGTTTTTTACCAACAAAGAATCTGGAAGACGTTTCAGATACCGATCTTCCTAAAAATGCTAAGAAGAAATGTTTCACAATTTTGGGTTTATCTTGGACAGGTGTGGAGCAACTATGTCTGTCAGGTTTCAGCAACTGAGGTATGCGTCACAAAAGGACGCATAACTCCAACCTTCTACAGCCAGATGATGGCTGCAGTTAATGCGAGCTATGCATTGAACAATTATGCTCCCTTCCTGATTGAACTAGGAGATTGCACATTTGCAAGGCAGACTTTCAGCGACATACATACGGACCACTGTCCTAGTCTTCAACATTCCAGCAAGTGGATCTACATCGGGTTGATGATGGTCTCTACAGCAGTTATGCTGTCTTTGGTATTCTGGATTATATACGGGAGAGAAAGACGGCACCGTGTTTATAATAAGAATCTCGTTACCGGATCAGCTGAGGGTTTGGAGGGCGACAAGCCGCTTCCTTAGAAGGGAACGAACTGTGGTCTCTATATTACCTTCATCTTTTGACAGAAGCGATTGGTTGGAGAGTTTTTCAAATTATGCTTGCTTTGCATCATTGTAGTCATCTCTTTTTCACGTCTTTCTCAGTTTGTCCCGTGCAATATGCAAACAATATGTGACAGTGTCTGCTAGCTTGTGACGTTGGTGCCAGCAATTCAGTAAGAGTGGAGGAAAATTGAGAAGGGAGCGAAGCTATCTTCTTCTGTTATCGCTGTGGACGAGACGGTGAATGAAAAAAAAAAAAAAAAAAAGACCCATTTCATTTACATGCTTTTTCACAACTTTACTTTAATGGGGCTTTGTAATCAGCGGGTGCCGCATTGCTATTTTTCTTCTTCCTACCAGAACAGTCAGCAGTCACAAGAATGTTGGCTAAAAACGGTGGCGTTTGCTTCATTTGTTGAACGCGTTCACCATGGTTTCGTTACAAAACAACTGCTAGCGCGGCTCTTGATTGTTTTATGGGTAATATTATTCTTTTCTGACTGATTTCTCAACTAAGTTTAGCAAGAGACTAAAAAAAGAAAACAGATTAGAGTTAATACTGAAAGTTTTTTTTATTCCAGTATTTTTATTTTGTTAAATCAAATTCGTACACATAAATTAAAAATTTATTCGTTTCACTTAGTAAAGATATCAAATCAATACAAATATCATTTATATATATATATATTTTTATTTTTTTTTGGCTAATTGTCCTTAGGACCTTTGCATAAATCATGGGACGTAGTTATCGATAACAGGCGTTTCTCCTCAACAGTCACTACGGAGAAGGGGACATGCATAAAAAACATCGGCCAGAACTGGCTGGGTTCACCGTAGACTTATCTTAATCATCAGACGGTGGGTGGGTCCCCACCATGTGGAAACTCGCACGAAAGGTATCCGTTGGGTCTGCCCAGAAGTTCTGATGGGGGGGCTCCTCACACATATCTGAGTAAATTTATTTGGGCTCAGAAAATCAATAGGAAGTGGATTGGGCTATATCAAAGAACCCATTTCTGGGACGACTACAAAAAATTTAACGAGTTATACTAAATATTACGAATTTTTTTTCCTTATTTTTATAGATAAAATTTTAAAAAATATATTCGTAATATTTAATATTATTAAATAAAAGTTTGCCTCGTGGTTAATTTGTAATTCATATACCAAACACCGATAATATTTAATATTATTCATAAAAGTTTGCCTCATGCTCCTACACGTGTTATCCGATCGACACAATCCCAATTCCAGTAAATTTATTCATGGATCATGCAATTATTCCGTTACATTTTGTTTTTTTTTTCTTTTCTTTTTTACGTGTATGGGCTTATTTTTTAACATACATCTTGTCAATCTCAATCCCATGCCCTCTCAAATCGGGGGACCATACATTGCGACAAAACGTGTTTGTACCGGCCGAAGGCCCCCCCCCCACCACCAAATTTTAATCATCCAATGGCAAGGGGACTCGTTCTCAGCATCAATGTGCATTCCGGCCCTTTTGTCAAAAGTGAAAACCACATTCCTGGCGCCCTTTGTATAAATTCCCGAAGGGCAAAGCAGCAGCAGGTTACTGCAATTTGAAGTATTACCTAATCTTTTTTTAAAAAGTTTTAAGGAGCATTGGCACTTTCTCTGCCTCAACTCCAAGTTTGGTGGACAACTGGCGCCTACTTTTTGTTCTGTTTTGTCAAAAAATTGTGATGGAGAAGACAACTGGGGCAATCCGTAAAGTGAAAGGAATATAAGACCATTGCACTGCCACATTGAACCGGTCGCCCACCCCACGACATTGCAATTATTCATGTTTCTATCCCAACTAACTTCTCTCAATTTCTCAACCGCCTTCCTTCTGGCTTCCTCCCCTCCTCTTTTTCTGCTGGTGGGGGGATCCATCACTTCCACCCAACTCATTATCAACAGAAAAGTTAACGAACTAGGCAATCCTTCGTTTTTAGAGCTACAAATTAAAAGATTTTAAATGAAACTTAATTAATTTCTACATTTGTACACCCATGTCATTCATTATAAATATATTGCTTTACTACGAATTATATTTTTAATGATTGCTTAGTTAATTTGTAATTTTATAAATATATATATTCTTTATTTTTAAATTATTTACAGTTGCATATATTAAATATAAACTATTGTCTCTAAACTGATGAACACCGTACCAATTTTCTTTGGGCTGTGAGAGATTAGGATAATCAATAATCATTGTTGTATATTGGTTACCATATACATGTGTCCATCATACAAAATTAATAATTCAGAAACTAAAATAATGAAACGCAGGACATATTATCGATTAAACTCCTGGATGATTCTTTCAATTGTTGCTATATATTTATAAAAAATTTGGGTATTTACGTGTTCTGAGTTTGTTTTTTTTTTTTTTTGCGGGGGAAATGTGATGTTATCATGAAAACAAATATTTTTTAACTGACTTTTTTTTTCAAGGAACCTACCTCAATAACTATATAGAAGTTTTGCTGCTGAACCGCACACCGATCTCGATCGGAATAAGAAATATGCAACTTTGGATACTGCTAATATATGGATGGATGGAGAAAATTACATCAGTCCACGAATATTTAGGTAATAAATCGGTGCAAGTGAGGTTGGATCAAAAACATTAATTTTAATTGGATTTGTAGGACATCCCTAATAATGTCACTTCTTTTAGTGTTAAAAATCAAATTAGGTGGACATGAGGTGGGGAATGGCTTTCAATTTACTGATAAATTTATTTTAATTATTATTTTCGTAATAGTTTGCTACCAAATGGTTACAAATCAATCTTATAATCCCTTTCATATGCAAAATATTCACAGTGACGCCACTTTTTAAGGGATCCGGTTTGTAGTTGAACATATCTAAAACACTCTGAATAATTTAATAAAAATAATTAAAAATCGAAACGTCATCAATTTTTTTTTTAATAATTTTTAAAGTAAATGTGCTAGAACGTATCGTTTGGGAGCAATTTTTTTAGCGACCTAGACATGTTGCGAATATCCATATACCAATGAATTCACATATAAAAGAAATTTGTTTCATTGGTGTGGAAATCTATTCTCCAACACCGAGCCAAACATCCATTTTTCCATTTTTAAAATTTCAGCGAAGCATAATACCGAAACATACATCGAATCAGTCTAATAAAACTGCTCTTTGATTCTAATTGCTTTGTAGGCTGCCAGCTTTGTGAAGAAACTCGTGAATTTGTAAGTGTCAACGTCAATTTAGTTGAAGGAAAACGCAATTTTCAGCCCTTTCTTTTTTTTTTTCTTTTTTTTTTCTTTGGGAGGTGGGGTTGGGGGAAAAAGTAGATATAGAAGTTTATTATATGTTAAAATAAAAAAGTAGAAAATATATATTATTTAGAAAATTACCCATATTTTCAAATGGAGATTTGTGATTTTTTCTTTTTTTTTTTTTTGGGTCAGGGGAGAATTGCCCTTTCGCTGACCAAGTCCTTGCGAAAGTTGTAATAATATATATTCCTGTATTTAAATATTTAATTGGTGTGTTTAGGCTGTCTCCCTCCCGTCTTTTACGCCGAAGTTGAAGCATCTTTGCTGCTTCTCTTTTTTTTTTTTTTTTTCTGTAAGAAGACTTGTGCAACGGTACCTTCTGTGCATCCACCATTGTAGGCTCTGGACTTTCAGGATTTACCGTTTTGGGGAGACCCCATACGTGGCCTTCTCCGCAGATGCCACGACTTTCTGTTGTCCAGACGGCTCACTTTCTTCGTCTACTTGTGCCATCGGCTAGCACCCCGTACTGGCCGTTGGATGAGAATCTAACCCGAATAAACCCAACCCCTAGTTAAACCGACCCTCAACCTAGCTATAGTAAACCAGACCAAAACACAAAAAAACCCCTAAGATATACCATTATTTACCATCCCACCCCTCGTCTCTCCGATCTATAAATTGAGCGTTCGAGATACCCTAGGTTTGCCAAACCAAGCGGCCATAGGGCCCTTTTAGAGAAAATCTCCAAATCCCCCAAATTCTTCTGCCCTTCTTTCAGTCTCACTCTTTCTAGCTCTCTCTTCCAAATGGCGACTCGCTCTCGAGCAAGAAGATCCAACGGACCAGTTCTGCGTTCCCTTTCACCATGTGGCAGATTACCCATGTCTCAGACTTCGTGCTATTCATCATCCTCTTCAGCCTCTGCCTTTGCTTCCTCTACAAGCTCTAGTTTTGCATCTGGACCATCCACTTTCTTCTCCAATAGCCATCATAGATCCGCGTCTCCCACCCGGGTCAATCTCAACCCGTCAAATTCTTTAACCACCTCCTTTAGCTTCTCTATTGACCGATCTATATCTCCCAATCGGTCAATAGCCTTCACGAAACAGAACAGTCCCATCTCCCTCCCAAAGAAGACCTGCATGTGTTCTCCGACGACGCATCCTGGTTCTTTTCGCTGTAGTCTGCACAAGAACGTCCATCACAGTCAGGGAAGCAGTTCGGGTTCATATTCGCCGATGCGCTTGAATATGATGAGATCGGCTATGAAGAATTCACTTGTGAGGATTGGTGGCGTCGAAGGTGAGTGGGTAAAGAGAGCGCTTACTGCTTTGATTCGGCCGTCTTCACATCAGCTTAGGAGAAGAGCCGATTTCCAGCCCAGGCCTAGCCGCCTCTCCATTATGTCTAAAGCCGATAGCTCTTGATATTCCGCTTGAACTATTGAGTTACTGTTTGGTTCTTGGGTTACCCTGCACGGGAGGAATGGATATTGATTGGATCTGACTCCGAGTCGGACTAGTGCTGGACGTGATTCAGGGATTGGACTGCTTCAACCTGGACGAGTTTTGCACCCGGAGACGTTAGATTCTTCGTTGAGACTTGAGATTGGAGAGAAATTCTTTGTACATCCCATTTGCTTCTTGAAGCAGATTTTTTGACCCTTTGATTTTCAGCCAAATTAAATTAACCTTTAAAACCTGCAATATTAATTCTATCAAAGCAGCTCTCTCTCTCTCTTTCTTTTTTTCAATCGAAAAAAAAAAAGGACTGCTGAATTTGCTTATGGGTGGGATTGAGGTTCGACGTCGGGTTGCAATTGTCCGTATTGCAGCATCGGTATCTCCGTTGTGTTAGCCGCTCGACGGCACCGTTTCACATACACTGTTCACCGTTATCATCAGTCATCAGCCGTAACGTGTGCCGTCGTCATTGCCGTGATGGCCCACCAGTTTTCGTCATTTTCGGTGCGAGGTATATTCTTTATCCTTCTTGCCTTTCTTTTGTGTAGGATTCTTTATTCCATTTTCTTATATTTGTTTATTACAATTGTTTTCGTGTGGCTAATTTGTTTTCTGGGTAGGTGCCTTGCTGGTCAATACTCAGACTTTAAAAAATTTTCCATTTACGGACTTTTAAATTTGGGAATGTCGGCTTCTTTGCGTTTCGGAACTTATTCCGTACCCCTGCTGAACCGGAAGAGACGTGTACGCCACTCGTTATGACTCCGTCCAAGGAACCTTAACGGATTAGAATAATCCTTTTGAAAATATTGGAGTCTGGGGAGGACCGTAACTTTGTGATCGATATTTTGGGACTGGAAGGCCGACTTAGAGGAGACAGACGGCGGACAGGACACTAATAAACGGCATTAGAGACAGAGCCGGCGCGTAATCAGGGAAGACTTGAAATGTGGAGAAAAACTTAAAAATGGAACGATTCTGGCTTTATAAGATTTTAAGATGGATGGAACCTTAACGGAGGATGAACGGATTTTTATGTGCTAAAATTATTTTTCGGGGCGCCATCCCCATGTTCTGGGGAACTAAGAAAATAATTAAGCCTCAGTATTGATATACGAATATCAAATATAATTAAGAGGATGTGACGTGGAAACGACTAAAATGTGGAGTAAATGAATAAGGATGACTTTAGTTTAGTTCACTCTCAATTTCAATTTTGAATTAAAGGTTATGGTTCCAAAATTAAGAGGAACTTTAACTAAATTATAGGTTGTTGATTTGATGACAATTCAGTTTGAATCTTTGGTTTCAAATCTAATTTGGTCTGGTTAAAAATCCTTTGATTTGGTCCAATTTAAATTAATTGAATCTAATTTGGTCATTTTTTTAAAAAAAATTAAAATATCCTAATTTTTAATAAATAAAATTCAAGTAAACCGTTATATTAAAATAATGTTTATTGTTAATGTAAATTTTTTGTATTTTTTAAAAAATATTTATTTTAAATTATAATTCTAATTATACAGTCCAAAACTGTCAATTAAATTAATGATTTATAATTTTTAAAGGAGTGAAATTTTAATTAAATCATGTCTCTCAAGATTTTAATTTGAATTGAATCTAAATTAATTAGTTGTAATTCGGTTCAATTTCAGCTTAGTTTTGATTTGAACCAAAATCATAGTTATGCCTAATAAAGCCGTTTTTAAACATAGTGAATTAGCAAGTGATTCCCACCTCCTTTGCACTAAAATAAAACTAGTAAGCGATTTTGTTTTTTTTTTTTTTCTATTTATTTTTAAATGCTTTTAATACATCAAAATTAAAATTAATGAGCAATCAAGGGAGTTAGAATTTGAATTAAACCTTCCGAAGATTTATTCTCATCATTTTAGTACAAGGTAATAGAACACGACTTTGTGAAATGTATTTTATTGAAATTCAAATTATGGAGATTGTGGCAGAGGCAGGCATTGGTAACCGACAATTTTAGTTTCAGCACACTTGTTGAACCCATTGGTACTGCTTACGCATTGCCCCGTATTTTAATTTTATGTTGCTTCTTCTATCTTTCTTTTTTTGAACTTATTGCTGATTTCCGTTCTGACACCCCCCCCCAAAAAAAAAGAAAAAAAGAACTTATTGCTGAGTATTAGGGACTTCATTTATGATCAAGACTGAAAGTTTCCACCCCCCCCCTTTTTTTATTTTTTTTAAATTTTCTCTAGCGTCCACCTTGGCCCTTGCGTTACTTCTGGTCACAAAAGATAATTGCAGTTGCCTTTTTTAAAATTGTTCAATTGATTGCTATTATTTTAATTATTGAAAATTTAGCCTAATTCATAGCGTAATTAGTCATGAATTAGTGATGGAACTTTTATTGATGTCACCTATAAAATGAAAACGTGGATTGCACTTTATCTTAAAATCTATGCCTAATAATAAAAAAAATAATAATAATAGAAAGGTAAAATGTACGTTAAGGTGTTTCTTTAGTCCTACGTTATTAATCCACATAAAGTATTAGCCAGACATTTTATCAGCAATAAATACATGAGTATTATCAAAATGTTAATGGACATTTTTAACCCAACGTTTAAAAAATAAAAATACAAGAGTCCATTAAATGTAACACGCATTCAGAAAAGCGACCGAACATTTTTGCAAGTACAAGTGGCAATAAGTTTTAGGTTCTTATCTTACGTCAGGAAGGGCTTCGTGTTCAAATAACCCAAAAAAAAAAAAAAGACTCCACTTATTTATTATTCAAAAGATTAAAAGAAATAATGTTGACTTAATCAAATGAAAAAAGTGACTCAATAAATTTGTCCAAACAATTCAAAAAAAAAAAAAAAACAATTTCCCCAATGATCCTCGCGCACGGCTTTTCCAGCCCACTTTTTTCAGACCAAAAACCTGGGGCCGTCATATTGGAAGCATCGCGTACCACGTGACGACGTCGTATTCCCGGGCGTTCAGAGCTCGTTTAAAAAGAAGTCGCATCCGAGTCAGTTGCCGATCCCCCGCTTCCCATCAATTTCTTTTTCCATCGGACGGCTAGTCTGCTCCGCTCCGCTCCTTGTGCCGGCTGACTCTCGCCATGCCCGGCTTGCCCTCTGTCAAAAGATCCCGGCCCACCTTCCACCATCTCTACCTGATCCAATGGCTTCAATCGCGCCAATTCTCTGCTCCGCTTCCATCCTCCAGTTCGTCGCTGCCTGTAATCAATGCCTCCTCCGCATCCGTTGACAACGACAATCGACACAGAAATCAAAAGAATTACGGACGTTTCCTCAGATGGATTTCAGGTATCGCGGTGGGCTCCAGCCTGGGAATAATGTACTGGTCTGCTGCTACATCTTCTTCTTCTCCTTATAGGTGTGGTTCCCTTCCCGCTGTATTCAACAAACAGTCATCGTCTTACGCTGAATGTTCAACGGCCACCACCGCCACTGAATCTTCTGTCAACGATCGGCGCTCTGCTTTCGATTTTCAAAAACTGTCCTTACCTTATTACAGCTCTGCATTCGGTGAATATTTTACGCGATTCATTTCATTAAACTTTATTTGCAATTTATTTGTTTTTAAAGATTATTGACGGTTAAGTTCGTTTTCTTCTGTTAACGGGTCATTGCATTGTAGATGCATATAGGAGAAAGATTTTCTTTAAATACGAGAAGCGGATGAGGTTGCGAAGTCCTCCGGAGAAGGTGTGTATATGTATATATGTATTATGATTTTGTTTTTATTAGTTTTTAGTTGATTTTTATTTGAGCGGCTGAGTAATATTTTGTTCGAATTTGTTTTCTTGATTGCATTGGTTCAGGTTTTTCAGTACTTTGCGTCTTTCCGATCACCGGACGGAGAGTTACTTATGAAACCGGTGGATTTGATGCGGGCGGTTGTTCCTGTTTTCCCTCCTTCTAGATCAAATCTAGTTAGAGAGGGGTATTTGATAGGAGAGAGGAGGCCTGGCGATTTGCGGTGTGCTCCTTCTGAGTTTTTCATGTTATTTGATGTCAACAATGACGGACTTATCTCCTTTAAGGAGTGAGTGGCCAATTACATTATCATTGTTTGCTCTCTCCCTTTCTGTCCATTTCCGTTTTGTATTTAGTGTTTGCATTCTTTTTTTTTTTTTTTCTTGTTTTTGGGAGAGTGATGTTCATTTTGTTTTTCTTTTTAACAGGTATATCTTCTTTGTGACTTTACTTAGTATTCCAGAATCGAGCTTTTCTGTGGCTTTCAAGATGTTTGATGTTGACAATAGCGGGTGTGTATATTATTAAAACCTTTGGATAGGAAGAGATGAAGCAACTGTATCTATCTAGTTCACGGTTCACATAACTCATCCACAATCCATCCATAACTATTCTCACTTCAATCTCTCTCTAGACGAAGCACCTGAGGGATACATACACTGACACGCAAATGCAATTTATGGCATTGATTATTTGTCCATTGTTGTCACCTTATCTAATACTGTTGAACTAGTTACTAGTTTAATGATCCGGACACCACTTGTTGCATGCTGAATATGGGACATTCTGTTTTGTCCTTGACTGTTTGTGAGGCTTTGTGTAGGGAAATTGATATTGTAGAATTTAAGAGAGTGATGGCATTGATGCGAGCTCATAACAGGCAAGGGGCTGTCCACAGGGATGGGCTTCGAACAGGGTTGAAAGTTCATGGTTCTGTTGACAATGGAGGTTTGGTGGAACACTTTTTTGGAAAAGATGGAAAGGAAGCCCTCCAACATGATAAATTTGTCCAATTTATGAGGGATTTGCACGATGAGGTAACACTTTTCACATTCAAAATGTTTTATAATAGTTAGAATGAATTGTTGCTATGGTTTGCATTCTAACAGTAGTTACCATCTGTGGACAATTAGTTCCAATGAAATTAATTCTTGGAAAGAAAAGTAAAAAATAAAGAATATAATTTTTGAGCGTGGACAAAAAGTTGTAATTCTCAGAGTTTAATACTTGTGCCATCCCTTGATTAGCTTTCACATTGTATGGTGATCAGAAGTGACCATGGCTAGTTGGCTTTGTGAATGTCTTTGATCTGATCACTTAATGTTTGTTCAAGAACTGCACTAAAGTGGCTATGGAATTGGGTGATAAGAGTGGGCCAAAAGATGTCAGCTCTTTCTTTATTATTATTTTTATATTTGAGATTCATTAGCTATACTCCAGAGGGCTTTTGGGTTGCGTGGAGGATGTGTGTTTGACTAGGTTGAGAGTACTATCCTTCTTTTGCCAATGTTCTCCACTCTTCCTGGAAAAGTCTGGGTAGGGTTTTTAACAGTTTGATATTGCATTTAGTCTCTGTGTAAATATTTACTTGTGGTGTCAATGGCTAAATAATATATGCAACATCATTGCCAAATTTTGATATTTCATATTTGATGTGTTAGCATTTCAAGTTCTAATTCTTGGAGTTCTGTCAGATTGTTGTGGTAAGAGTCTCATTGCTAACTGTCTTATTGTATTTTGCAGATCCTGAGATTGGAGTTTGCACACTATGACTACAAGTTACAAGGAACCATATTGGCTAAGGATTTTGCATTGTCTATGGTTGCTTCTGCTGACATGAGTCATTTAGACAAGTTTCTTGCTCGAGTTGATGAAATAGACAATGAGGCTCACCTTAGGGACATACTCATAACTTTTGAGGAATTCAAAAGTTTTGCTGAGCTACGCAAGAAATTGCTGCCATTTTCTTTTGCTCTCTTTAGCTATGGGAAAGTAAATGGCCTGTTAACAAGAGATGATTTTCAACGAGCAGCAACACATGTAAGACACCTGGCCTTGCTTAATTTTGTCTAGAAGTGCTTTATTTTTTTGGAACTTCATTTGCTCTTTTGCATCATTCGAAGGACCTTCTCTGTGGTTATTTTGTTGATTTGCACTTCTTTTGCCTTATACAATTTTTATTCATGCATCAGGTTTGTGGTGTACCCCTCACAAGCAAGGTCATTGATATTATTTTTCATGTGTTCGATTCAAATCATGATGGGAATTTAAGCACAGATGAGTTTGTACGAGCTTTACATAGACGGGAACAGGACATTGCTCAGCCTGTGGAGTCAGGCTTCATGGGATACTTATCTTGCTGCTTGAATGGTGAAAAGTCTGCTTCATTCAACAGATTTCCTGATTCACATTTTGGTACATGGGCTCCCTGATTTTTCCATGGTATGGTGCTTCGTGTATCCAGGAAAACCAACCTGTTATATCAACTTGTTAACGTCACTTTCTTAAGTAATTTTGCAGTTGAAGCAGGTGATCAGGAATTTGGAGTTGGGGACAAGGGCATTGATAATTTAGCTGATCCGTGAAATGTTAATGCAGTTCTTAGTCAAGATCCTGCGGTTCCCTCCTCTCTGTTCTGCGCTTGGGTGATGTCTTATTGCTAACCTACGGGTAGTGATATTTGTATATACACGTTCCCTCTTGTCAATATATGTTACCTTGCTTTTGCGTAACATACTACCTTGCTTTGATTTTTCACTAATTTTATTTTCTTGTAATTCTCTATGGCTCTTAAAAGTTAGCGCTTTGTTATTATTAATGTGCAAGGAATGAGTTCAAGACTGAAGAGTCTATGTGGTGTGATCTTGCTGGACCCGATTTCTGATTTTTAGATGCTGAGACGAAATGTCTTTGGTAGAAAAATGGAAGCTTCCTCAACATCAAGGACCCTAATTTGACCCAAATGGTTGGCACTAAGCTCATTTGAATTATAATAAATGACTTGCATTATGGATTGATTTTCTGTTTTGCTTCCTCGTTCCAACCAGAATGGTAAAGGTTTCACGAAGAGGAGACAAAATACTTGAAAAACAACGAAGGAATGGCTTCGCCGTGGCCCTGTAGCCATCTGGAGGACGAATTGAATTCGCCTCATATATTATTGTTTTGTCTGGCCGGACTACGTGCCTTGCTTCTTGTACCAGCATTAATCGTCACGGAGCCGCTTGTCTTTTGGGTCGTCGTCTCCACTTTGAACCGGTACAACACGCATTTTTCTTCGTCAAAGAATGAAGCTTTATTTATCAGAGTTGTAAATTTTATAGAACCTTCCGGCTGTCGAGGGATATTCCTTGCTTCACAGTATGAGGCGGGGGCCCACTAGGTGTTTATGTCGTTTTCGTACACAATTTTAAGTGGTTCCTTCTTATAAAAAAAAATAATAACTCGCACTTCACTCAATTTAATAATCCAGCAAAAGGACAACCCAGAGGGGAATTACAGTGTCTCCGGTCCTTCTGGGCGGCTGTGTGCTGGCCGCTGGGCCAAACTGTTGTCCAGTCGCGAAGAAGGGGCGTGCCTTTTATTATTAGGGCAATTTAAATTTTAAATTCAAACATATTTAATTACTATCTTGTATTTCATATGAGAATAATTCTTCATAAAGGGAAATTAAATTTGGCATTAGGTATTTTGCATTTTTTTTATTGGAATGAATTTCTCTTCGCATAAAATAAAGAGTAAGTGCACGTGTGCTTATGATCTCACATTTTCACTTTACATAATTATCTAACTTTATAAGATTGTTTTTACAGCTTTGTAATCATGAAAGTTCAGAAAAAACAATTCTGAAACGGCAAGTTTTTATGGAATATGTAATGATTTTAAGCTTTTACTATGGTATTTAGTACAATTAAATATATATTTACAGAATTTTTTCTTATAAAAAAGAAAAATGAGGCTCAAGTTGTGACAAAAAAACAAAAAAAGATTAGGCCATTCAAATTATTGTGCTAGGCACGCGCCTCAGTGGGCACGTGAGAGCTGGCATTTTTCTCCTGAGAAGGTTGACCTTCTGCTGCTCCCTAGAAGCGAAAACCCTACGATGAAGAACCAAACAGGATGGTGTGCAATGTCTGTCTGTCTGTCTGTTCTGTGTAGACAATTCCTTTTACGACACAAGTTTCCATTCTTGAGCAAAACCAATCCACGGTCTTTCACACACACGGCACGACACCCACACACAATACCACTTCCCCTTGTACCATATTTCTTTCCATGCAAGGCTCGTTTGATCCAATAAATCCTCGTTTCTTGATTCAGGTTGACACAGGGATTCAACTCTTATCAAATTCTGCTTTTGCAGAAAAAACAGGGGAAGGGAAAGTTGTTAGAAAAATAGGTTTTGTCTTTGGATTTGTATCGGTATTAATCTGTATACTAGGTTGTTTTTCTCCTTAAAACAAAAACTTTTATCAAATTTCATTTTGACCTTCGAAGCTTGCTTCTTCACTTCGCGTCTTTTTTTTTTTTTTTTCCCTTTTACATGGTTGTTTGCTGATTGGTGAAGAGGGTATCCATCACAATCAAATAAAGCGTTGATTTTGAAGGGTTTGTTTGTAATAAAATCTCCGGTTCTATCAAATGGGAAAGCCGACTGGAAAAAAGAAGAATCCGGCATCATTAAGAAGGAAACAAAGCAAACCGACAGTGGATCGGAGCACCAGCTCCAAATCCTTGGACGAAGACACGGCAATATTCATCAATATGTCGCAGGAACTGAAAGAAGAAGGCAACAAGCTATTTCAGAAGCGGGATTGTGAAGGCGCCATGTTAAAGTTCGAAAAGGCCCTCAAGCTGCTCCCAAGGAACCACATTGACGTTGCTTATCTCCATAGCAACATGGCCGCTTGCTATATGCAAATGGGTCTCGGTGAGTATCCTCAAGCCATTAAGGAGTGTAGTTTAGCTTTGGAGGTTTCACCGAAATATAGCAAAGCCTTGTTGAAAAGGGCGAGGTGTTACGAGTCTTTGAATAGATTAGATTTGGCTTTCAGGGATGTTAATCATGTTCTGAGTATGGAGCCCAATAATCAAATGGCGTTGGAGATCTTGGAGAGTGTTAAGAATTCTATGAGCGAGAAGGGTATTGACTTTGATGAGCAGTTAACTGGCTTGACTAGTGTAGAGGAACACGGCGGCTTGCCTTTGCGTAAAGTGGTCAGAGAAAAGGCAAAGAAGAAGAAGAAGAGTGATAAAGCTCAAGAGGAGATGCTGCGGGATAAGGTAGTTTTGGATGACAAGGCAAATGCAGTTGTTAAGGATAAAGAGGTGGTTTTGAAGACTATAGAGGAAGAGAAAGTGATTACGAAGGATGTTAAAGAAGAGAAAGTGATAACAAAGACAGTGAAGTTGGTGTTTGGGGAGGATATAAGGTGGGCACAACTGCCTGCCAATTGTAGTATTGGGTTGTTGGGGGATATAGTTAGAGATAGGTTTCCTGGTTTGAAGGGTGTTCTTGTGAAATATAAAGATCAAGAGGGTGATTTGATTACAATAACCAGTACAGATGAGCTAAGGTTGGCTGAATCATCAAGTGATCCACAGGGTTCACTTAGATTTTACATTGTTGAAGTTGGTCTAGATCAAGAACCAGCTTACCCTGGGACGAAAATTGAAGAGGAAGTGAATGTGGGCATTGAAAAACTGGTTGATGTTGTTGAGAATGAAAATGTTGAAAAGGATGTAGAAGTTGGAGAGAAGTCAACTTGCATTGATGAATGGATTGTCCAGTTTGCAAGATTGTTCAAAAATCATGTTGGGTTCGATTCTGATTCCTGCTTGGGTCTTCATGAACTGGGGATGAAATTATACTCCGAGGCAATGGAAGATACTGTAACTAGTGAAGAAGGCCAGGAAATTTTTTATATTGCTGCAGATAAATTCCAAGAGATGGCAGCTTTGGCTTTGTTCAATTGGGGAAATGTTCACTTATCGAGGGCAAGGAAGCGGATGTTCTTTTCAGAAGATGGTTCCCGGGAGTCTATACTTGCTCAGGCTAAGAATGCTTATGAGTGGGCAAGAAACGAGTATGTGATGGCAGGCACTAGATACCTAGAAGCTTTGAAAATCAAACCAGACTTCTATGAAGGTCTTCTTGCACTTGGACACCAACAGTTTGAGCAAGCAAAGCTTTGTTGGTACCATGCTATTGGGAGCAATATTGATTTAGAGGGTGGGCCATCTGAGCAAGTCCTAGATCTTTATAACAAGGCTGAGGACAACATGGAAAAGGGCATGCAGATGTGGGAGGAGATGGAGGAACAGCGTCTAAATGGGCTGTCGAAAGAAGAAAAATATAAAACCCAGTTGCATAAATTTGGATTAGATGGGCTATTGAAGGAAGTATCTGCTGAAGAAGCTGCAGAGCAGGCAGCAAACATGAGTTCGCAGATATACCTCTTATGGGGTACCATGCTGTATGAGCGCTCTGTTGTAGAATATAAGCTAGAGATACCAACTTGGGAAGAATGTCTTGAAGTTGCAGTTGAGAAATTTGAACTTGCTGGAGCTTCTCCGACTGATGTAGCAGTTATGATAAAGAACCATTGTTCAAATGAAACTGCTCTTGAAGGTAAAGGACAAGCAGACAGATACTACTTTGTCGTACTTTAATTTTTAATTATATTTCTGCATCAGAAGTTGAAAACTGCTAAATGCTATCACATTGCAATTGCAGGTTTGGGGTTCAAAATTGACGAGATAGTACAGGCATGGAATGAAATGTATGATGCTAAGAGGTGGCAGATCGGTGTTCCCTCTTTCAGGCTGGAGCCTTTGTTTCGTCGGAGGGTCCCAAAACTTCACTATATGTTGGAGAATGTTTGATTTTTTTGGTTAATAGTTGGATGTTCTTCACTAATGTCTGGGAAGTTCTTCAGTTCCAGTCAGTTGTTTTAGCAAATTTACATGGCAGTGGATAAAATAGGTGAGCCTAACTTGTTATTCAGTGTTCAAATTAGAAAATTTCCCTCGACATTTCTGTTTTATTTTACTAGTATTGTTATTCACTGTTATTGTTATCTGAGCATATTGGACTTGCTAACATAGCATGAATTAGTTATATCCTCAAAACAATGCACGCAGAAAATTTTTGTTTGTGAGAATAATATATCTGCTACAGTAGTCTACTTGCCGACCTGACAAATTTAGAATGCTTGGTTTTAGCCAAAACATACCTTTCAACTAGTATCAATTCAGAAACTTGAAAATTGGTGCAAAATAGTTTGCAAGACATTAGACATGTACTTCATCCCACTTTAATGTCAACATATATATGATATGGCTCACTCATAGAGTTGCACTTGGTGTATTTACCAAGCAACGATGGATGGAGAGTAATAAGAGACGGTCAACTGAGTCTCCTCAAATGTTACAACTTTTACTATAAACAGAAGGGCTATGTTCCTATATTATGAAAAAAAAAAAAGAGTAGAAAAAAGAAAAAAGATAACTGCTACATTATTCTTCTGTACAAATCAAATAAACAACCAAACTTGCATTAGAACATATGGAAGGAGGATTGACTTATATATTTTTGATAAGTAGCCACTTTCAGTTTACTCTGTTGTTTGCTTATCTTCTTTTGAGGTGAATTATTTGGTCTTAAACATGGGCCTTTTGTTTGGTGGGTTTTATGTTGATTTATGATGTGATTTGGTTCATGGAGCTAGGCAAGAAATGGGAATTATGTTCCAAATATGAGGTCCAGGGCACAATGGTTATTGGCAGTTAAGATGGTTTACTAAGTAATGGAGGTTGCAAGTACTGTTTGGAAAATTGTGATTTTGATTATGTCAGGTTGCTGGAACTGATGATGAAACAGTGATATTGTTTTTACACACAGATAATTATTTTGGAAGCCAACCTCGTTGCCTGTGGGTGTTAGATGAATCAGGCTTATTCTGAGGATCTGTATCTGGAATACTTTTAATACTTAGGGTTGAGCTGACTATGAATTAGATTCTGTTCAATCAATTAGGAAGTTCTGCAGCAGAGACTGATAAAGATATTCTAGTTTACTGTTTTGTTAAATAAAAACTGATGGATTACCTGCTTGACCCATTACTGCACGATGTCTTGTTATTTGATAGACTTATTCGTACAGTTAATGTGGACACAACATAGTTTGAGTGGAAAGAGGAACTAATTGCTCATGGTGACATGAATGATTCAATGGTTTCATTATTCTCTCTGTATCTAACCAAGGATAAATGGCTTCTCTGGATCCATTTTTTTCATGGTATCTTTTATGTTGCTAATCATTTTCCTGTCCCATTCACAACCCGAACAGCTTTTGATATATGATTTATGGGGACAAAAGTGTGACTGACTCTTTGTTTCATTATGATTGCAGGTCTTTCTTTTAGCTTTTCAACACATTTTGTCCAATTCATCATTTGCATTGGGGGCAAATGATGAGTGTTTGTGCAGTGTTGATGGTTTTGGAGCCAAATGAGTTTGTGATTGGGTCGTGAAGGCGGTTAATGTCACATATATTTTTGTCTTGTTGGTAATTTTCCATATTGTAGTTGCAATGGTGGGCATAAAATGGATTTATTCATTTCAAACAAATAATGATGGTGGTGGAAACCATCCTGCATGGTGGTCGTACCAAAAGGCGCGGAGCCTGTTGTAGACTATTGTTAGCTTTGTTCTCGTGCAGCACATTTTTCTTGGTATTTTATGAAATGTAGTGGTGTTTCTTCCTTTGCATCGTCTGCTTAAACGGGAAATCTCTCTCTGGTTTTAGTTTGGAAATCTTGACGTGCTAAACCGTTTTTGTAACAGACATTTACTGGTTTATTGTGTTTGATGCGCAGTTGAAATGAGTTGGATGACATCATGACCTGTCACGAATATTAAACTTCTTTCGTTGTTCCTGACATTTGAAACAATATAAGCATTAATTGAGTTGAGGGGTCAAGGGCAGCTGTCTCCCATTTGCATCCATTGTTGTTCATTTATTAATGGGGACCTAAGTTGGAGTTGTTGATTAGCAGACATCATCAAACAGTCTCTATGTTGAAATTTTTATTCATGGCGTTACCGTGGGAAATTATCTTCTGAAGTTAGAGAACGGATAACAATATCTGTTGTTATCCCTTCGTGTGGAATGGTTCGCTCACTTTTTCACTTGGAAAAGGCTTGGAGATTGTTGCCAATCATATTTATAGGAATTCTGTCACAGGAGTCAAACTTGTGTTGTTGGAGAATGCATGATGGAAATGCTACCAAGATGGCTGAGTCTATGGTTATGGTTCCAACTTTTTTGCGTTCACGGCTTTCATTTGGTAGCTCGACTTCTACTAGCAGGCGACTACTTAAAAGTTTGCCATTCAATTTCGAGCATCCATGTCCACGGTGCTTTCAGATGTCTCAGAAATTTCTCCGCCAGGATTAAAGGGATCAGATTCATCGGGTAAGAGGGCAGTCAAGACAGCAGTGTGTAAGGTTGTGCATCTGCAGCAGCAAAAGGTGGATGCAGGAAATAATGGTAATTAGCATCTCAAAAATTTTTTTTGACCGATGAAAAAAAATTTAGACTCTGATAGTCAAGCAATGAAAAAAAAAAAAAAAAAACAAAAAATTTAAATCAGGGCCTGTAAATGCTAGAGGTTGACTCGGCGGCTCATGACTTTGAAGCTCTTGGGCCCACAGTAAAGAAAGAGACTCAGCTCTTGGGCCCAAGGAACCGATACCCGAAATTCGGGGACGACTGGACAAATCTATGCATTCATTCGTTTTTCTTCTCTTTTTATGAAAGTCGGAGACAAGTACGGCCGAGCCCATTTTATATCCTACCCAACCTCGTCCCAACCGTGAACTCTACGTACATGGTGCCGGTCGTTCGTAAGCGTTGTACTGTTCCGAAACTGACGGCCGCGATCGTGTCAGACATTCTTGCTGTAACAGCGGCAACGACATTATCCCAATTCACTACACTTTGTAGAACCCCAAGTCCTAAAGTGGACAGCAAAAAGCTCAGCGGCTGTAATATCTCCAAAAATCTCTCTCTCTCTCTCTCTCTCTCTCTCTCTCTATATATATATATATATATATATATATATATATATATATATATTAAATTTCTCTTTTGTAATTTGTTTTTGTTTTTGTTTTGTTTTCATCTCTTCTCTAGATTTTGCTTTGTGTATTTTAGGTTTTCAGCAGAATGGAGAGCATGCTGTGTTCAAATGGTGTCGTTTCCGAGAGATTTCTCCTTTCTGTGATGCAAGCTGTTGCAATTGAGACGGCCCTTGTTGCTATAAAGTCTTTTGTTTGCTCACTTCCGATGGTATTCCCCCGTTTTCACTCTCTCTCTCTCTCGCTTAACAGATTGTGCTTTCTGGCAATTTATAATTTTTTTTGATAGTTTAAACCTGCTTTTTTATTGTATTTGATAAGGTTTTATAGACGGGTCTGGGTGGGTTTTGAAAGCTAGAATTTTCCCGACTTTTAAGTCATTTCTTTTGTGAGTTGGCTGGAACAATTCGCAAGATTTGGTGTTCTGGGGATTGATTATCGCGTGTAAAGGAGCTTTCTTTGTTATGTTAATCGCCCAAAACAAGATTATGGTCATTCTCTCCTGATATTTTTGAAGTAGGTGTTCTGGATTAATTTTTCTGTGTTTCTCTTTTAATGATAATTTATGTCTATTTTGTTGTTACTCTGCTTTTTAGCCCATTTAGGTTCACCTTGAGTTGGAGAAACTGTTTATTTTGAATTGTTTTTTAAAGTTAATTTAGGAATTTGAAATGCTAAGGCCTTTTCATTTACTATTTTTTTTTAGTTAATTTGACTAAGATAATGCAATGAGAAGAATGGTTTAATTGATATGATGAGCTTAGTTCTCTGGTATGCTTGTTTCCAGCTATTCTTATCATCAGTGGGTGTGAGGCTTGTTATGTCGGTTGGGTAAAACATGTGAAAGAGACTTGGTTTTTTCAAAGTTGCTCAACTTGCTTGCTAGGTGAGAAGCCTAGAATTTTATCTGATTTAGATACCCTTGACACAGGCATGAATGATATAATGATGAATCCTCTAAATTTGACTCCTCTTCAATATGATCAATTTTCTAAGAATAGTGATGAGAAATCTGCTGAAATGAGATAGTTTGTGCCCGTCTGTATGATGTCAGCAGCTAGAATTGCAGTTTCTACCAGAAGCTTGTAGTAGAGAGAGGACAGTTGCCATTCCAGTCAATGCTTGGTTGAGCTCCATTCAAATATTCTTTGGTGTTTATGGCTGAACAGATTGCTTATTCCAGCTAACTTCTTTATTCAGCATCAGTTCTGGTACTTTTACAGGTAGGTTCTTTGTCTTGTGGATCTGATATCTTCCCAAAGGTCTTTGGTGCAGCTGGCGGGTTGGTGATCTGCTATATTTTTCCTTGAGATCATTCTATTGTCAGTACTTTGGAAGAGCTGCAAATCTTTTTTTTTTTCTTTTCTTTTGTAGATTTCCTATAGCTGAGTTTCATCCAATGAGAAAAATTGATCCTGAAATGAAAGATGCCGGTGAAACTGAGGAAGATGAGGACAAAGATGACCATGCTGCTGCAGACAACCAGGATGGTGACAAAGGAAATGATGATGAAGATCAAGAGGATGAGCCTGAAGCCAATGGCGATGGTGCAAACAGTGATGAGGAAGAGAATGACGATGAGGACAAGGAGGATGAAGATGAAGACGAAGATGACGAGGAAGAAGGAGAAGAGGAGGAAGAGGAGGACGAAGATATTCCTCAGCCACCAACTAAGAAGAGGAAATGAGGTTGAATTCTTTTCCTTTTCATATTTTTTAGTTTTGTTTTCATGTGGTGGAGGGTCAGGGGCTGGCCGGGGGAGCATAGGATGGGAGGATTGAGGCCTTGAGGGGTTGTCTACGGTATAGAGGAAAAAGTTGCTAGTTTCCTTAATTGATCCTTGGATGTTTCTTTTCTTAATTTTTTTTTTCAAGCGTTAAGATCTTAACAGGGTATTTATATTCCGCATTCTCTGTTATTCTGTGCATATTCTCTCTTGTTCGGTCTTGGGGGATCTTAAGCCTCTCTGCAAAATAATGTGTCCGCAGCTGGAAAGCGTCCGCAATTATTATTGAATATTGATTTATCGTATCTACGTTTGTGGGTATTAAAGTTCGGATGGCAAAACTCAATAAACGAGGGGGGAAAAGAAGTTTCTACTGTCGCTGCTATTGTTGTCTTGCCCGCAATAATTGCGGAAACAATGATATTTCCCAGAACCAAAAAGCAAGACCAAAGCAAAAGAGAAAAACGTGACTGTACAAGTTAGACACCAATTTGTTTAATTTTAACCAAGTACGTGAGTGTGACAACTCAGACTTGCCTTTCGGATGCCCCTTGTGCCACCCGCAAGTTTCTCGTTGTATGCATGTTTGACCTGTGCCCTTTCACGTGAAACTAAACCAAAAGAAAATTGAATAACAAGGGTTTTTCGGGTGTAGAGAAGGGATTGTCCTTCTCCCCGACGCAATTATAAATTATTACCATCTCCCCTTTTTCCCACCCTAGTTTTCATGATTATGACCTTAGGCAACAATTACCTGTCCAAAGGGGTGAGTAGGATTTCTCGATTTAACGATGCTTTGGCAGGCCTGCCAATTGTAGAAGACAACAAAACAAGCCCTTGAACAACGGAGTACCCAGTTGAATGCCTATGGATTAGTCTCAAGGGAACGTCTCTATAAACTTGAATGCAGTTGTAACCTACCCCAGCTTCCTCTCAAGTGAATTGATATATATATGGACTATGTCGAATGATGTCGGGGTACAGGGGGGGACCGTTGTGACTAAGTGAGTGAAGGCGGTGATATGCAGGATCAGTATTAGATAACCAGGCAGATGAAGATGCCTACGTTACCTTTTCCTAACTGCACTTTTACTTAGAAGGAATTTATACCTCACTTTTTTGGTTCTAAGCTCTATGAGTGCTCAAATTAACTTACTTAATACTTTCTTTTTTTCCGTTGAAGACTTGGTGAAAGTTGTACGAATGGGTTAAGTCTTCATATTTTTATAAATTCCATATATATATTCAGAATTAGAATTCAAAACTTGGGAAATAGAAATCGGAGTTCTTTAACTACCACGATATTTATGATAAAGTCAAAATCACAATGGATCAAAACCCTTAGGTATCTCATTATAATTAGTAGCATTTCTTTTTCCATCGACCAGGAGTTAGTATGAAACTTCTAATCTGATTACTCTAACGAGAGAAGATAACCAAACATACTGAATGTTTTCTTTTTTCAACTCATGCAGGTGCACCACTGATGGTACTCTCTCCCTCCCTCCCTCCCTCTCTCTCTCTCTCTCTCTCTCTCTCTCTCTCTCTCTCAGCCCAAATATTATTTTATAATGTCATGTAAAGTGCTTAAATTCTCCCCAGCCAATACTAATCTCCTCGATCATGTCGCTATGCATTCTGCATGTCGCCCTCAATGAACTTATATAGAAGCGAAGAGAAATCAAAACTCGAGTGGATTTACCAGATGGGCTATTTGTTCAGATTCTTCTTCCTGTTTGTCTGTCTTTGCTGGGTGGTGGTTCAAAGGCAAAGCTCTATCTTTGTGGCTTCACTGAGAACAGGAGGGCCCGGAAATGTTATTGAAGGCATTGTTTTCATCGATGGAACAGTCCCAATTGGTAAAACAGACAGCGATTTTATCTGTGCCACTTTGGACTGGTGGCCTCCACGAAAATGTGACTATGGAACTTGCAGCTGGGGGAAAGCTTCTTTTCTCAATCTGGTGAGTTTTTCAGATTGTCTCATGACCAGATATGGCTTAGATTGTCTAGATTTGTGGATAATTTCTTTCAAAGTAAACCTTTTTTTTTTTTTTTTGGAGTAGAATCTATGAAATTAACCTTGGTGATAGATTAAGTTGAAACATTGAAGCTTTAGCATGATTAATAGCCACATATATTTCCCATTTGAGGATATTTTCTACTTCACCTTCTCTGTTCTCTCGCGTTCCATGGAACCTAACTAAGCATTTGACAATTTTAGTCCATTATTATTTCTTTTCTTTCGCAAACCTAATCCGTTATACTTTTGGCAGTAGTTTACAGTCGTGTGGCTTTCGATGTTTATCACGGTTTTTGAGCTTTTCCATTATTACTTGATAATGATGTTATGTAGGATACCTTTTCTTTTTCTGGTTTCTCTTGTTGATTTATTTATTGCCATTACTGTTATAATTTCCATTTTTTTTTTAAATCTTCCCCGATTGTGGCAGGATCTGAATAACTCCATGTTGTTAAATGCCGTCAAAGGTAAGGAAAAATTTACTTCGATTATCGTAAGCCATAATAAAAGGCACGACATGATGTTTGTTTTGATTGATTTGCAGCCTTTTCTCCTCTGAAAATTAGATTGGGAGGAACCTTACAGGACAAAGTCATATATGAGAAACGGGGTCAACCATGTCCTTCATTTGTCAAAAGTAGTTCAGAGATGTTCGGTTTCTCTCAGGGTTGCTTACCTATGTCTCGATGGGATGAACTGAACAGTTTCTTCAAGAAAGCAGGGTAAAAAGCTACAGTCCTGCATCAAGTATTCTCACTAAATTCAAATACACCAAATGTATCTCAAAACAAAAACATCTCTTTGTTTCCATAGGTTTTAAATTGACAATTATTTTAATTTCGAAAATTCAGGGCTGTGGTTATTTTTGGGCTAAATGCACTTAAAGGCAGGACCATTGCTCGTGACGGTTCAGCTGTAGGGGCTTGGAATTCGAGTGATGCTAAAGCTCTCATACGTTATACAGTCAATAAGGGCTACAAAGTGCAGGGTTGGGAGCTCGGTAAGAACTGAGTTGTCAATAGAATTAATTATAAGAATCTCATAAACGATGTTTAGTTTACACAGTTGCAAGTCCTTACACAAAAGGATTGCTGCTTGTCAGGAAATGAACTGAGTGGGGACGGAGTTGGAACATACGTTGCTGCAGATCAATACGCATCTGACGCTCAGACGCTGCAGAACATAGTCCATACTACATATGCAGGCTTTAAAGTTAAGCCACTGGTCGTGGCACCTGGGGGTTTCTTTGATGCAGAGTGGTTTACCCAATTCATAAACAAAACTCCCAAAGCTCTTCAAGTAGTCACACACCATATTTATAATCTCGGTCCAGGTACATTAACCATTAATAAACATTATTATGACACGAACTTTAAGCATTTATTACTTCGATGCTCTGCATCAGTCTGCATTAGTTAATATGCTTACCACAGAAACACATTTCTGGAGTACAGGTGTTGATGATCACCTGGTTGACAAGATCTTAGATCCATCATATCTAGACGGTGGCTCCCGACCATTTAGAAAACTTCAAGGAATTTTAAAGAGTTCGGCAACTTCAGCCATTGCTTGGGTGGGTGAGGCAGGGGGTGCTTACAACAGTGGCCGCAAACTTGTCACAAATGCATTTGTATTCAGTTTCTGGTAAACTACTAAGTTGATTCTGAAATTTGCCATATCGTGTTTTGTTACCATCTATGATGTCGACACTTGCTGATCTGCTCTTCACTAACCGAGCAGGTATTTGGACCAGCTAGGAATGGCATCTTCTTACGATACTAAAACATATTGTAGGCAAACATTGATCGGTGGAAACTATGGCCTACTCAATACTAGCACATTTGTCCCAAATCCTGACTACTACAGGTAATTAGCAAACTTCAAATCAGATTGAGAAAAAATCTTCTTTCACAATAATATTATATCCCAAAGATCTTCAGCCAAGTTTAGCTCTATACTTTGCTGATTGTGATTCTCAATATTGAGCTAACAAATGCTCCAGCCTCCAATTAATTGCATCAGTTTGCCCTTCAAGCATGACCTCAAAGGACCAGAAATTTCCAGTTCCACTCATATCAAAACATTTAACATTCTAGTATATCTACATATCTAAACGAAAATACCATTTCTTGGGTGTATAGAAGATCAATCATATTCATTATGTTTACCCAATTTGATTCATCCTGTTTTTCTCTAGTGCGCTTCTCTGGCACCGACTGATGGGAAGAAATGCCTTGTCCAAAAGTTTCTCTGGGACAAAGAAAATACGTGCATACGCTCACTGCTCTAAAGCATCTGTAAGTAAACCCCAGCTCTTGGATTGGAAGAGAATTCACATTTATATACATGGACTAATGCACAGGGTTTTTATCATTACAGAGAGGAATCACCTTGCTCTTAATCAACCTAGATGGTAACGCCACAGTTCAAGTCCGTGTTTCAACTGAAAACACCGCCAACCACAGAACCTGGACAATGCACCAGCGCCGCACTTACAGAACAAAATTTACTAGGATGTCCAGGGGTTCTAAAGTAGATGGGCATACAAGAGATGAATATCATTTAACAGCCAAGGATGGAGACCTACACAGCCAAACTATGCTTTTAAATGGGAAGACACTTACGGTAAATTCTTCTGGAGTCATCCCTTCCTTTGAGCCCATAAAAGTCAGCCAGTCAGATCCAATAACCGTAGCACCTTTGTCGATTGTATTTGCTCAAATTGCCAATATAACAGTTCCTGCTTGTACGTAGATTAAAGGTCCGTCAGTTTTTTATTCTTCATGCATTTTATGACGATTTAAGTTAGTGGTACATATATTTGTACCTTTCTCTGAATAATCCAAGCCATTTTAAGGGCATGATAGAGATGGCATGAGTTGAGTCAAAAGTTGACTGATGGTGAATATTGCAAAAGGGTTATCATAGTACAAGAAACGTCGAGAGAGACAAATATCAATGGAGTCCCAAATCTGAAGCATAAAAACCAAACTCAGAGCTCAAGCTTCACTTGAGTTGCTTAGCTCATAAAAAACCTATGCACTCAAAAAAGATAATCACGAGAATAAATTTGCAAGAGTTCTGAAAATCCATTCACATTGTGACAGCTTGCTGTTCTTGCAGCGCAAGTGGTACAGCTGGTCTCCAACTTGTGCCATCTGGGCTGTCCATGAGAGCAATACCCACAGAGGCTAGATCTTTCCTAATAGAATCTGATTTTTCATAGTCTTTGTTCTTTCTCGCTAAAGTTCTTTCTTCAATTTTCTGCAATATTTGCTCTTCTGTTACCTTTGCACGCTTCAAAGCCTTTTCTCTGAGTTGCTGTAGAATCTGCAGCAAAGAGCTGCTTACTTGCACCCGAAGAACAACTACTCCCAAAAGCTAAACTGACTAAGAATCTTGGCAGAAAAGGTAACAAACTCACAAATCACTGGTAAGGCCACAAAGGGCAAAGCAATGACAGGATTTCCGTGATTAATTGAGGAACAAAATGAAAGAAATGCTTGCATGAGATATTGGAATACATGCATTCATTTAACTGCATTTTGGAGAAGTTCTAGAATGACTTGGATCTAAACATTATAATCACAAAGAAGGATTAATGCATGCAGAACAAAGAGAAAGCAAATCTTGGTTTGCATTTCCATTGTGATGGACCTGGTAGAGGGGAACATGTCAAGTATCCACTTGGGATCGTGCATTGCAGCCTTTTTCATTGTAAGAGATTATGATCCAACTACTCGATACAACAATATTTGTACTTTTATTCAGAAAATTAGACAATAAAATCTCAAAGACAAGATTGCCATACTCCAACAGAGGAGTACTATCCTGAGCAAGTTTACCTCAAAGTAAGTTGCAGGCATCAAACCTAAGACAGTCAGAGCATTCCCAACTATCACTTGTAAAGCAGAAATTGATTCTATTCGCTTTGCTTGCTTCTTCCCCTGCATAGTTAATTTAATGAAATAAAAACTAAGAGGAGCACGAGTATAATCACATGTTATTGGGAATCAAAAGCAAAAGTGAGAACTTTGGCAGAACCTTAACCAGACACTTCCCATAATTTTACTTTAGAATCAGTTAGAAATGTAAGACATATTCACAGTATTTCTTGGGCCAAGAGTAGATAACTAAATTATACAATTTTATACCTAAAACGAGAAATTTTATGTTAGAATACTGGATCTACAATGCCCAAAAACTCAACATTTAATTAAGATAAAATTGCACAATCAAGTGAGCATAGTATCATCTTGAACCATTTACCTTTTTGGTGTGTAGCAAATCGTTAATAACCTTCAAAGGATCAGATAATGCAGCTAAAACAACAGGAGTGTGAAGATCATTGGACATTGAAGCCCACAGTATATTGTGAAACTTGTTGATGCAATTCAAAGTGTCAGCCGGAAGAGAATCCTTCTCAAATACTGCATCATGTTGGCTGATAACATTTTCACAATCATGTAATGTCTGCAATCAGTTGAATTTTGTGAAATCAAACAACAGGATAATTTTGATACTTCTTAACATAAATGAATTATCAAAAGGAGGAGGAATGCAAATGGAATTAGGTGGGGACTGCTAGGGAATGCAACTTTTAGTACCTGAAAGATGTAAAAAATACGTTCTGAAGCACTTTCAAGTTGCACATCAGAGTAGTTGATTGGAGACCGATAATGAGTGCCTAACAAGAACAGTCTTAGAGCCAGTGGATGGTAAAGATCTATAACCTGGGAAAAGTTAAAAAGAATGTAAGAATTATGTTAACCTCAAAGCAATATCAAACATAGACAAAAGACCATTCAACAAGATTTGGAATTATTTACCTGTCTAATTGTGAAAAAGTTTCCAAGGGATTTGGACATTTTCTCTGAGTCAACAGTAACAAAGCCATTATGTACCCAATAGCTTACATGACTATGCCTGCATGCAGCACAGCTCTGCGCAATCTCATTTTCATGGTGGGGAAATACAAGGTCCATTCCACCACCATGTATGTCAAAAGAATGGCCAAGATAAGCTGCACTCATGGCACTGCATTCAATATGCCATCCAGGTCTTCCTGGACCCCATGGACTGTCCCAAAAGGGTTCGCCCTTCTTTGCTGCCTAAAGAAAAATGCAGTGACATTGATTGAAGGCAAACATTAACTTATTGCCATATTGCTTAGCAAATTTCTCAATTGCAGAAAATTGTGGAAAATAGACTATGAAATGGTTTGATGTCCTGTGCAAATCACTACTGTGATCATAAAAGCATGTCCTGTGAGAGTTACCTTCCATAATGCAAAATCAGCAGGATTTTTCTTTCGTAAGTCCACAGCAACTCGCTCACCAGACCTATTATCTTCCAATTTCCGACCAGATAACTTTCCATATTCCAGGAATTTGTCTACAGAGAAGTAGACATCCCCATCAACGCTATAGGCACAACCATTATCAAGAATCTGCTAGCACAGGATACCAAGAAATGAAAGAGACCAATATTTGAAGACATACAACTCAATACACACAAATGCTCAATCTTTTGTTGTTGTGCAACGAAAAGAAAAAGAAACAGCTCAGATTCAATTAAGTTCAACAAACCTGCTTGATCATGTCAATGATATGGGGCATGTGATTCGATACACGGGGTTCAAAAGAAGGAGGCAGGCAATAAAGATGTGCCATATCAAGACAAAACTCCTCACAGTAACGTTTACTAAGACTTATTGGATCCTCTCCCAATTCATTCGCTCGAGCAATTATCTACAGAATGTGAAAAGGGCAATGCAACTCAGTTATCCTGCAAAACCAAATGGGAAAAGCAATAGGCAGCCAGTCTTGTAACGGATTAAGCAAAATCCTGATGTGCACCTAGACAAATAAGAGAAAAGCCAGACTATTGGATGCTTACGTAGATTTGTTTTCAAACAACAACACAGAAGCCCAAACCCTATGCTACCATTCCACAAAATGCATGACACAGCCTGACATAATTATGTCCCACCGGAGACTAAGAGCTCCATGGAAGCCTAACCAAATTATTTGGTGCAAGGTGAATCAGAGTTCTAAACCAGTGAAGCCTGAAACAATGAAGAATCTTTAAAACATGTTAATGCTATAATATCCCATATCAATTCATTCCATCCTGTAAAATCTTTCAATTCTTTTGACACTGTAATTTTACCGCGACACTGGATTTAGCATCAGTTGCCATAAAAACTCATCCTGCCCACAGAAACACCAACAACAGCAGACACAAGGCCTAAAGATGGAATCTTTGCATAAACCAACAAGATCATGACAAACCAACATAATCTAATCATGTGTTAAGACAACTTCCAAAAAACAACAACAACAACAATAATAAAAGGACGGACCTTGTCATCAACATCGGTGAAGTTTCGAACGTAGCACACTTCGTATCCCAAATGCCTAAGATATCTGCCTAATAATAATAAGGAAAAAAAAAAGTAAAAAGAATGTCTGTCATCAAGCCCAATGCAAGAGCAAATGCACAGAAAGGACAGGGGACCTGTAGAGAACATCGAAGGTGACATAAACGCGAGAGTGTCCAATATGGCTGAGGTCGTAAGCGGTTATGCCGCAAACGTAAATCCCGACTTTACCCTCCACTTTTGGTATAAACACCTCTTTGTTTCTACTCATGGTGTTGTAGAGCCACAGGTCCGTCGCGGTCCCATCGGCCTTGGAATTGCGGTGCTTGGCTAAGGGCTCGAACGAACTCAGACTAGACAGGAGGCGATTAAGACTCCGCCTCCTCTCCCTCTTCCTGATCGGAGAGAAGGCCTGAGAAAAGTGGGTTCTGACTTTAGCGGAGGAGCGCAGCCCCGATGAGCTTAGCGCCGGAAAGAAGCGGACGGACCTCAGTAGACTTCCCATTGTGTGTGTGTTTTTTCTCTTCGGATTCAATCCTTTTCGCCCTTTTTATCTCTCTCTCTCTGTTTTTTATTTTTATTTTTATTTTTTTTGCATTTCCTTTTGTTAATTTAATTTTGTGTTCTAGTCAATTTATATCGTATTTAATTTCCAGATTTATCCTTCTGATTTTACATTTAATAAAATGGGAAATAAAAAGATCTCGAAAATAGTCACTCCCAACCTCAAACTCTCAAAATGGGAAAAGCCAAAAAAAGAAGAAAAGAAAAATCATGAGCCGTTTTCACTTATGGCCATCATCCATTTATATTTATCTATGCA
>CM038604.1:8166355-8208057 GCA_021533255.1 Ceriops tagal
TCTAATTCTATGATATTAACTTGTGTAATGACATACTTTTCTATATTTTTTCCTTGTCTCTTTGTTTAATTCTTAAATTACATTTATTTCAACCAGTTGCCATTAAAATAGAATTATTAGTTATAAACGACTTAATGAAACTCTAACCCCACGAAAAATTTTCCAAGCTTTTTAGATCTCAATTACAGTCCTTAGAATTCTTCACTCACCAACGTATGCTAATTCCAGGACATGGGAACACACAGAATTTGATGCTTGGTTTAATAATTGCATTCGGAAGGGTTCTCCATTTCTCAAGGACCCTTCTTTTAATGGGAACGTAACGTTTCGTAACTTACGGAATTTCAAGTGTTGCATTCAATTCTCTATATGGGGTTTTTAGTATATAATCCTACCTGCCACTAACCCTTGGTTGCGAGCTTCAAATTAACATGTTTTCAAACGAGACAGTTGCAGATTAATTACTTTTTATGAATTGTAGTCAAATATGTTGATGTGTATACCTTGTGACCTGATTAATAGTTTTTTTTTTTTTTTGCATATCTTTGTCATGCTACCATTCCCAGTGGGAGTGAAATATACATGACAGGCACTTTGGGTGAAAAAATAAAAAATATAAAAAATTGTTGGTAAAGAGTCTTTAGGCCCAGGCCGAGGACTCGCCACCTGCTCTATGACCCCAAGTGGGCACCCTGCTCGGCGTTGCTCATTTTTTTTTTTTTTTGATATCATCAAGAAGGCTAGTTTTTCTTTTTTTCTTTTTTTTTGGGATAATTTATTCAACTTTTATTGAAATATATATATATATATATATATTATATAACTTGGGGGTTAAGAAACCTGTGAAAGATATGATGGCTTAGGTAACTTCGAAATTGCTGATATTCCTTTGTTAGGACAATGGACATTGTCTTAATTTCAATTTTTAGAATATATTGAACATCATTTGTTATTACATATGACGGGACCAACCATAAAAAACTGTGCTCATTCATTTCACGAGATTGAAGGTGTAAGTTTGGACCCATCAATTTTGTTTCACTGGTGAATCTTATGAAAATATATTGTTTTTGGCGATTGGAACTAATTATTATTATTATTATTATTATTATTATTATTATTTTTACTCTCTTACGTGAGCGAGGATTGAGTGGCGTAGGCGTCAGAAGTTTTTTCAAGTTTAATATGTATAAAACTTTTAATGCAGGTTACTAATTATTGAATTTTTTTATATTTTTAGAATAATTTAATTTTTTAATGTAAATAAAATTAATATGAATTAATTATTTTAATTAGATTTTTCAACATTGGGACTATTACATTCATTAGTTAACACGTGATTAGTTATATTGATACTTTTCATTTATTTTTATCCAGTGTTTCTTTATTATACTATATTTTTTTTAATTATTAAAAAATTTAGATTATAGAATTATGGCCATGATATATCTTATAAAGTATTAAATTTAATTATTTTATAACTATTTTTAATTCTCAATAATTTATCTTTATTCATTAATTTAAGTAATCTAACTACCTATAATATTTACTTATAAATAAATTTTATAAAAATACAAAAAAAAAAGAAAAAACAATAAAGTTAATTTCATCAATATTTTTCATCCTTCAACATGCACCCGAAAAGGTGCAAACAAAACAATTAACGTCCAAATTGCAAAAAGTTAAGGAGTTGTTTGGCCAATTTCATTTTTATCTTCTACCGTATCAAAGTTTCTAAATCGAGCTCACCACAAGTTTTCGAAATCTAACTGCCAAGAAATTGAGGTAGCTTTTAGAAAATATTTTCAGCAATTATGAATTTAAATTTTTATTTTCAAAATGTTAAGTTTAAAATTAAGAAAAAATTTTAAATTTTATAAAAATAAAAATAATTATTTTTATTATGTAATTAACTATTTAATGAATCTTCTAATTAAACAATAATTTAACAAAAAAAAACACACAATCCGCCGAGACGACCTTATCGACATTTGCAAGAGCGTTAACTAATTTAACGTCTCCATTCCATCCGACCCGCAATTACGAGGGAATTTCGGTTGAGTTTAATAGCCGGACTTTGGTGAAAAATTCGATCATTTTATATATGTTTTATTATTTTTTCTTTTCAGTTAAAATTGTAAAACTCATTTTAACCCTTTATTTCTCTACATCGGCATTCCTCGAAACTCCAATTAAAATCCCCCCCCCCTCACCCTCAACAAGAACCCTAGCAGTCATTTTACAGTGCTATTCCAATTATTTATTTATTTATTCTAAAAGTTAAAAGAACAAATCATCATAACCTTTAAAATCAACATGCAACCAGGGGGTTTTCCATCAAATATTAGAGATTTGCTAAACGCTTAAACACCAGGGATTTATAATTTGTTTAAAACATCACCTGCGAAGTATTATTTGGGTGACATAAACCAAGTCTTTATGCTTCGTCCGCTGTTTAGTTTGTCGTTACCACTCCACACAAACAAACAGTAATTGCCAAAATTAACATGCCCAAAAAAAAAAAAAGGAAGAAGAAGAAAGGCGCCGGCGGCTTCATCAACATAAAATTCCAAGAAATAGATGAGTACTTCACAAGATTAAACAATTCGTGAAACCCGTCCACATGTTCATCTATTCACGCTATCCATATCTAAAAATGAAAAGTTGGTGAATCAAGAAAAAAATGCATAGGCATACTGCACAAAACTCTGAAAAGAAAAAAGAGGCTGATTGACAGAGACCCGCCAGCTGTAATCTTACAGCTATGAATTCAGCCCCTTTGCCTATGTTGTCATAAACGAATTTGAAGCAAATCTCTGCACCTAGAAAGAACTAGTTTGGTCGATGCTCCTTGGATACTGTCTGGAAGCCAATGGAAGAAAGAAAGATCCCATGAACTTCAAATGTATGTTCATGGCACGAGTCACTGTTGATAACAAGCAATCAAGAGGGAGTTGAAAGCATTCATTCAGAAGAAACAGATTTCTACCCCTCTCTGATCAAGCCAATGAACAAAGCTTGTCTGCAAATGAAGGGTTATAAATTATTGGTTAGTCTGGAAGTTGGACAGTCAGCCAAGCATATTCTGCACTGCTCGAAAAGTTATTCTAATAGTCTAAACCTCCCTTAAAATACCACCCACCCCACCAGCAACCTGAACATGCAAGCATCAAAGCAAATATACCTTGTTTAATGCCACTACAGCATAGAAGATTGTCATCTATATAGGTCGCTTGGAGACCCATCATCCAAGATCCGATTGATGTATCATCAAAAGCATAAGTTTTCAGAGAGGCACTGTACATATCATGAGATTTGGAACAAGATTCAAAGAAAAAGACAAGGCAATGAGTATACAAAATTGTGTAGTAACTTAAGCTTATTCATAGAAGCATCGAACACAGGAAGCATGCAAACAACAATCAAGCATACTGCATGCCCATAATTTTGCCTGATTTATGGCCCTAGGGTCACTACTGCAAAAGTACCCTGTCACCAACCTTCAATATTTTATGCCACCAAATATCCCCCTTTCAATTTTCCAATGCAAAGTCAAAATGCACAGTGAAGAGAAACGATGTATGATTTTCAAGTACTTATTCATCATCTTTTAACACGTCTATTAAACTTTGCAGTTGAAATAACAAACATAGCACTGGTCATTGAGATTTTTATTGTAAGTCAAATCACAAGGACAAATGATCCTATGCACAATGCAAGTTGTTCTTAACTTCCACAAGAAGATTATTTTATACCAAAACATTCCCCATCTTGCATCTGTCATCTACTTTTTTGTTTAATAGAGCTCATAGCATCCATAATTACCTGTTTATGTTTATATACTCAGCTAAATTTTTGGACAGTATTACAAGTGAACCAGCTGCATGTCTAAAATACCTGAAATAGAAGAGTGAAAAGGCAAAGATGATTAATATAGACACATTTCATATTGTACCTATTCAAGAGGTAATCAAAACCCTGCCATTGAAACAAAAGAACTAGAATAATAAACAGCAAATATTTTGCTCTGTTTTCTTCACAAGTGACACCACTTACGATTTCTCGTCACCAAATTTCCACCATTCAGGCTCATACCATTGCTTTCCCCTGAGGATCAAGAAAGTTTAGTTATTCAAAAGTTTTCTTTTTTTTTTTTTTCACCAAGCCACTCATGAAAACCCAACATTTTGGAAAACCTAGGATTGGCAAATGACAAACTTCAATCCAGGAGACTCCCAGTCAAAGTCAAACTAGCATGTATGTGGCCTAAAGCAATTAGGACATTAGTGCCATGCAAATGAACTCCATTGTTCCACATGCATAGGAGGGGAGTTCATTAAATAAAACAAGAACTAACCAATGAAGATTCTAATGAAGTTAAGAAAGTTTTAATTCCACTGTTTTTTTTTTTTTTTCAAATAAGCATAGACTATCATCTATTAAATAAGATATGCAATCAGAATTAGGCAAAAGCAAGATATGATAGAGCATGTACTCCTCAGTTATCACATCTCCTGACTTCATACATCCAATGTAAGCACCATCTTGACCATGACGACGATCAAGAAGTCCAATTAGCCCCTCTGTTACACAAGAAAGAGGTGCATGGTATGTAATGAATAAAGAAGAAATATGACAAGCTCGAATGAACAAGACACAAGGATGAGACATTAATCTTATACCAAGATCAAGGTTTATATTGTCATCAACTTTTACATAAAATTCTGCATCCCAGTTCTGCACTGCAGCGCTAAAGAAGAATTTGGCTTTCTTAGGCAATTCTTCTTGAGCCTCCTCATGACCTTCCTGATAAAAAAAGTTAATGAGTGGGCTCAGACTCTACTGAGATGCTTCAAATCCTCTTTAAATATAACTAGTTAATGACAAGAGGAATGCTACTCCAAGCAAATACTTTTTGATTTAAAGAAATCAACGAGTTTATTGCATCACCAGATCTCCATGTTGAAAATGGTTTCCAATGATCAAATGATAATAAACATAAAAACTTTGCAGCATTCATCCAATAATAAATGGAAAATAAAATAATGAAAACAAATTTAAAATGTTTATGGGGAGATGCACAGCCATTGGAAACACAGATGTACTAGTATAATGCAAAAACTTAAAATTATAACCATCAAATCCATCACCTACAAGAATCAGGAAATCTTTTGTTGCGCGATTTTCCTCATCGATATTGCGATCTAAGCTATCACCTCGATTAGCACTGCCAGTTGCAAACTAACAAAGTTATCATAGAGTGTTAAATTTGTGACAATCAAATCTGCAAGACTGGTTACCATAAAGAAACCATGCCAAGCAAATCAGTGAAAAGAAGAGGAGAGGGAAGTTTAATATCAGAATAAGTGTTAAAGTGTAAACGAAAACCTTCGACCAATGACAAAACGTATGATTATTCCTCTCTCCTCAAGTTTTCTCAAGGCATCACCTATAACAGACCAAAAGTACCCAAGATAAAATTTTCAAAAGTACAACTTGATATTTTTAAGGACCATTGTTGACAAGTTTAAACCAGCAGTCTGATAATAGACATAGGATGCAATAAGCCAAAAGTTACCAGCAAAACCATTCCAATAAGATAAAAAAAAAAAAACAATCACATGTGTGATAATAGAATGAAGGAACACAATGTAATTAAGTAAGGAGCACATAAAGTTCAAAATGCAGCAAAAAGCTCATGTGTGATTGAAGATGACAACACAGTGATAATGAAGGCTTTGTGCATAAAATACCAAACACCATAAAACAGTAGTATAATAGTATGGATGAAGTTGATGACCCATTCTTGTATTTTCATTTTGGAGATCATGATACACCCATACTAGATTGTGTTATTTCTTGCGATGAGCATCAATTCTTAAATGAAAGGTGTCTATAATAGCATCATGTAAGAATTGGAATCTAAATGATACAAAAAATGGAGGACAATTTTCAATTCAAAAGTATTTTAAGACAATGTTCTAGATAGCCAGCCAGTATAATAGGTAATCAAGTTGTGACTGACCTCTAGGCATCCATGACCCTCTAAACACATTTCTCTTTATGCGACTGCCAAATCCAGTATAAACCCCAATAACTGCAAGGAGTTTATGGCCTGAAGAAGACCCACTTTGTGACAGCTGGTTCTTAGCATACCCTTGACTCTTCGCTAATGTCAATTCCATCTCAGCCCCAACAATCCTTCTCTCTAGATCTCTAGAAACCATTAACATCAATAGTGAAATAAAATTCAGAATCATCCATGCTATAAAAGGAAAAAGAAGTATGCATAAAAAGAGAAACATACCTGCACCCTAAGACAGCAAGCTTATCTTCGACCGTGAGAACCTTTGGTCTCTGTGAACAAGTACATAAACGCGTAGATTTAAGCAGAAATCACACGAAAAAAAAAAACGAAAAAATTGATTTCGGTTGCATGGGTTTAAAGAAAAGAGTGTTTAGAATTTTATTTAAGAGAATATGAGGGAATATCATCACTACCTTGGCTGAGTTCATCTTAAGAAGATTAGACAGTAGATTTCTGTTCTCTGCATCTTGCCACAACCTGATGGTTTCCAAAAGAATTTACAGCGCATGAAATCGAATTAGTTTAGTTATCAATTCAATTAATGAGCCCACCAACAGAGCGTGGGAGCCTCTGATTGGCCTTAGAATAAAAGACGGTCGTTTTGAATCACAATCAAATCTAATGGAATTGGAAATGTATCATATCCGGAATAGTGAAAATCCACAAAATCTCAGTGACAAAGTCACTAATCTCATTGAAATTACGAACGAAGTCAATTTTTTTCTTTTATTTTTTTTAATGGCAAAACAGATCGGAGAATTAAAGGAAAACGAACTGGGATTGACGAAAACGCAAAGGGGGAAAAGAGCCGAACCGTCCAGCAACGTAGAGCCAAGCGAGGCAAGAGAAGAAGGCCATGAAGAGAGAGGGCTTGGAATTTGATGTCTGAAGAGGCTTCGATCTCCATCGCCTCTCCGATTTCTTCGTCGTCGTCGGTAAGCCCTCCATCCCGAGCTAAGCAAAGCTTGCTTTGATAGGTAATTGTTATCCAGTAGATCAAAATTCAATGGGTTGATTGAGAAAAATTTATGAGTTAATCGGGGGGATTTGCCTGCTGGTGCGACCGAACTGATCCAGGGAAGTGAAAACTAGGAACGGACGACATAGCTTTGAATTCTCCGAGAGACAGAAAGAGACAGAGAGGGAGGGACCACGGGAAGCGAACCGTTACTTCCAATGCTAAGTAATGGGGGCCCATGAAGCTCGGCGGAACTCTGCCCATGTTTTCTGTGGGTCTGAGATGGGCCCATGCTCCGGGCCTTTTCAATTTGAGGGAAAAGCACCACAAGAGAAATTTCGTATGCGACACTCACATGGATTTCTTGTAAGATAATAAAAAATGTTACGTCGCCACATTATCATAAATAACAACGAAAATGAAAATTTATAATTAAAAAAAAATCTCGATAAACATATATTTTGTGGAACAAGTGACCATAAAAATAATTTATATTACATGTAAAAAACATTTTATATTAAACAGGTTATATTTTATATAATATGAAGGTTTATAATAACATAATAGATATTAATATGAATATTTTTTATATTATATAAAATATTATCTATACAGTATAAATTATTTTTCTTTACTATATGTATTCACAAATGTTTGTCACGATGGAGTGATTCCCAACAAGAAATATTATCGTGCATCTAATCATACTTGACGTCAAATTTGAGATCAGAAAGAAAGACTTGACGCACAATCCGGCCAGAATTCAGCAATCCCGACAGATATAGACAGATAAACAAAACAACTGTGACAGCGCCCAAGAGTCCAATACTCAAAATATCAAATGTCAACATCAGAGTACAGAACCCAAGATGATAGGTAATTTCCAAAACTTCAAATGTAAATTACATTCCAGAGGCCGGGATATCTGAGCAGGGGCAACTAGTTCCTTCCAACCACTCAGAACAAATAAATCATTGCCTGAGAGGAACGACCTATAATAATGTGCACAGGCACCACAACATTCTCTGAACACAATAAAGCCTCTCAATCACATCAATTCTCAATCTTTTAGCTGCTGGCATGGAAACAATGGAGCTCAATTTGGGCTCACGCTCAATCTCTAGCCATTCCTTGCAGCTCCTGGCAGCAAGCTCGTCAAAGATGGAACACCTTGGTTTCGCATTTCTTCTTGTGCTCGTCTCATTTCTTCTGGATCTGTTGAAAAGAAGGGCAGATGAATCAGAGAGGAAACTAAATGATAGATGTGACTTTCCCAAGTGCGAGTAAGCCGCCCAACAGATGAGGCATGTCAAGAAATGAAACAAAGGCAAGTCAATCTGTCTTAAGTTTGTCATGCATCCACAAAACTAATGACTGAAACATAAAAATCGAGTCAAACATAGCAGTCCCTTACCCATGTTCTCCATCAATTTGGGCATCAGGAACACCACAACCAGCATAAATCCCATCATGAGTCCCATTGGACTTTTCACAACATTCATTATGGAGAAGGGTTCCCTAATCTGTAACAGCATGAGTTACCATGAGGCAAAGAATTACATCAAGATTCATCAATAAAAAACCTATTAAGAAGACTGCAAAGTGAGGATCCACCTCATAATACTGCTCCTCACTCAATGGCTCTAACACTAACTCATTCAAAGGGCTCCTGTTCTCTGTCAAAGCTGCCTGAACTTTTCCAGGGAATCTAGCACTAACATCAACTCTGACCTAAAAATTTTAAACAGATTTAAATGATGGAATATCCAGGGAAAGATGAATCCACAATCAATATAACATGACATTGCAGAGTTTATTTCTCACTGGTGAGAAGAAATAGCCAACTGCAGATACTTCAATTAAATGAGTCCCAGCTGGCACATTGTGGCTTTCAGCATACAAGTCAAGGAATCATGATGAGACAATTTGCCAGCATAAAACCATCAAAAGTGACACAGAGAAACAAGTTTTATTGCTAATGAAATCTGCCAAAGGCACCGAGAATCAATTTTTCTAATAGAACCCTGCAAGCGTAAAAATAATTATGAGGATACAATGAAAAAAATCCATCAGGCCTCAGAAAGGTAACACTTTGGCCACCATTGAGTATAACTTTGATGTTTGACATTTTTCCTGGACCACGAACTCCTTTTGTGTCCAAACCTGCAAATACTAATGCACCAGCAATATAAAACAGCTAAACAATGGATATGGAAAAAGAAAAAAGCAAAACACCATGGAATCACAATTTTTAAAGCTGTTAATCAATCTATAAAGCAAAACTTGGAATAAAGGACTGTGATAACCATCCAGTGATAGTATCTCCATAAATGTTTCAGTATATTGGGCATTGAACCCAGATTCAACCAATGCAAAGTTCTTTTGGAAGAGAGGGGTCTCTGCAATGGGCACTTCTCAAGCCCATCAAAAAGGGCCGGTGGATTCCTCATCGAGGTATGTTAAAATAATATCTAGTGAAATCTAGGAAACTAAGTCAAAGTGGAGAGAAAATGCCAGTTAAAACATTTCTCCCCTTGACTTTCCACTGTCCTTGAACTAAGATCACCAGGGCTTAGAACTTGCAAGCATCCTAACCTTCACCTTGTTCACTACTAATGAGATGGTAAATAAAATAAACAAACTAAAATAACATGTCTCAACACTCAAAAATAACCCTTATGCAAAATCCAACAAACTGAAGAAATCATCTCAAGTGCACACAAGTACTAATTTACCATACAGCAGCCACGACCAGGCTTCAGAAACTGTCTCATTTTAAATCACTGACAACCATATACAAGAAATTTTATTGAAAAAATCAAATTCAATATCCCCCAAATTATTTGGACACGTTGTATGGTCAAAGTATTCAGCGTGAAACAAACAAATTAAATTAAGCCATCAAAATATTCTGAAATACACCGAAAACGTACCTGAGGTCTTGACACGACCATTGATCGTGTACCCATCACCAGACCTGCAAACAATAACACTGCTAATAATCAATACGAAGCGGAACAAGTCGATAATGCGAAACCCTAATTGCGGTTCTTCAGCAATTAATCCCAGGAAAATAATGAACTGAACGAGGTTGTAGCTAGGCATTATAACCAATTTCCAGTTCAAAGAATCTAGATCTCAATAAAAGAGTTTCCCAGTAAAAATCAGCTAAGTAGGGATTGAAATCGAGAGAACATGAAGCTACGAAAAACAGTTACCCAATTGAAATTGCCAGGGCCGGGCAGATCACAGAAAGGACCAATGGTGCGACAAGTACGAGAATAACAGGCGATTTCCCGATCAACCCCATGATCGCAGTACGCAGAGATTTTATTTTCCTCTTGGTTTTTCCTTTTGATACGTAACCCGCCTGACGCGATTTCTCGTACGTTCTAAGGTGCATCATGTTTCAAGTACGTTCTAAAAAATCATCCTATAAATATAAATATTAATATTAATAAAATTTTAAAAATTAATTACATATTAAATTTAAATACCTTAGTTGTCTTGAATTTATAATATAATTTAAATTTATAATTTTTATCATAAAAATTCTGATATTATATCACAATATTATTTTATTAAAAATTTAAATTACTAGTTGATACCTAAAAATAAATTTTATATTAAACTACATTAATAATGATTTGAGATTTTTCAAAATTATAATTACACTAATATAAGAATTAATCTAATCAAGTATTCAATAGCAATTACAAGTTAATTTAATTAATTTAAAGATTTGAGCCATACTCATTGAAATTAAAATTTTCATTCACATTTTTTCATTTTTTTCAACTTATATATATATTGGATGACCTCTAAACCAAGAATTTTAAATATAAAAATAAATAAATAAATATATATATAATATAATATAAGATAAATAATTAAAATTTTGATAAGAAAAAATATATAAACATGATGTTAGGTGACATATGAATGCGTTATAAATTATACGAATAATTAAATTATTCTAATTTAATTTCAATAAAATTAGTCAAATTAAGCATCTTAGACAACCCTACCCTACAGGCACCCCTAATTTTGAGTATATTAAATTATATTTTAGACATATTACTTTTTAAAATCTTTTAATCATTTTTATTTATCCAAATTTTAGAGCATTTTAATTTTGAATACTTCAAGTTAGTCAATGCAAATTTCGGGCATAATAAATCAGATAATTTAGGTCAAATAAACTCCATCACTCTCCTCGCAAGGCAAAAGAACAATATCAACATTTTGTTAAAAAAAAAAAGAGAGAGAGAGAGAGAGAGAGAGAGAGAGAGAAAGTGTAACAACAACATATACCATTTGAATATGAACGAATAAAGAATACTTTCGAGTTTTAGTTTTCCCATTTTTCTTCGCCCAAAATTATCGTTACAATTGGGGCTCAAATGCAAACCTGTAGCTTTCATTTACAGATTCAAATTATGGTACATCGACACAGTCACACTTTCTCCTCCTCTGAGGGTGAGGAGAACCCACGTGGCGGAGTAACTCAAACAATTTGGCATCCAGTCAAAATGGAGGGGAAAGGCCCCAGAAGAACGGATACTCAATGACGATGTGCTATAACCTTATCTTTCTTGAGAGCCAATCTGAAAGATTAGCCATTACAAACCCAACAAATACCTGCACCATGCCATCAAAGCACACATTATAATTGCAAACTCAGATTTTAGACCACAACCAAGTAATCTTGAAAGCAACATTGAAAAAAAATTCAACTCCCCCCGTTCACAGGAACAGGACATCCCAATCCCCCATTCAAAAACAATGGAAAATTGTGGCCTGGCAATGCGATTCAGAATTGTTGCCAAGCCAACATTAGTTCTTGCACGGGATTCACTATATATAGTGCGTTGGGGGAAGAAAAGGACACTACATGTCTTAGAGCAGATGAAAAATTTTATAACATTGTCATCACCTGAGTAGAGCCAAGAATGTAAACTACAGAATAGTGACGGCCGTGAATCACCATATCAGCCACCATAGCAAGAGGGATGGTGAGTGACATGCCCAAGGTGGCCACCAACGGAGTGGTCCATACAACACATAGTGCCCTGGGAAGGTAAGAGGATATATTTAGGATAAGATGATGGGAACAATGCTTGTGACTGAAGCTGCGAAAGAAAAATTGATTTCACATACCAAAAGTAGTCAGAGAGGACACTTCCAACAAAGCCATTTGCAAGTACAACTTCATCCATTTTAGCTGAGTGAGGAATTGAAAACTTGGGTTCTATCCCCAAAGCTGTCAAGGGCCAAGCTGATGGAGGAAATAAAAAACAAAGGTTTAGATCTGCACACATCTTTGTAAAACAGTCTTTGCATGGAAAACTTGTCATATTTTAAAGATGAAAAAAAAAAAAACCCTTAGCCATCGATCTGGCCAAACAAACATGTAAAGAAACAGTGGATTTACTACTAAATGGTTTTCAACTTTTATTGCTTGTCAAAGTGACTGCAAGAGTATGAAAAGGAAAACAAATTCCAATGAAAAACCATGAATATGATCCACACGATTGAAGATGAAACAGAAATCACTTCATGAAATTCATGTCTAAACATTGACTGAAGCCATTACTCCATCTTGGTGAAATACTATTATAGGTCTGCCAGTCAGACAGATAGTTCCACTTGCAGCTGATTAGTGAATGGACTAACAACCTTGAAAGCTATGACCTCATGATTCTCAGGACTCTGAAATACCAAGAGCTGTATCCAGTCAAGGGCATCAAACAGATAACTTACCTAGCCACCACAGGGCTACAAGTGTAAACAATCCTATATATCCAAACAACTTTTGCACATCAACCCTTTCTCCTTCTTCACCGGCAAACTTTTTAAGGAGGACTGCAGCAGCAATTGTAAAGTGAATTTCCAGAATTAGACTTACATGACACGGAATACTAAAACAAAGTGACTAGTGATGACATTAAGAACAGTAGATAAATGAGCTGCAAACGAGAGTACAAGACTATGTCCCACCTGTAAATAGCCCATATGACATAGCTGACATAAGTCCAAACAAATCACCCACAACAGAGCGTTTCCCATTCCTAAAAATGAATAGTAACTGTCAATGCCCAAAAACCATTCTAAAAAGCATGTGATCAAACAATAAATGCTCAAAGAAAACATAAAATAAAAGTTTAAGGCATTGACTAGAAATAATTTGGTTGATATTATTCCCTCAAAAAGATGGAACTAATCAGGATTTCTGATATGTGTCCTGTCTTGAAGGCAACTGGACTCATCAAGTTTTACATCTCATTTAGTACTGCTTTGACTACCTTATGAACTTCCGAGATTCTCAACTGAGGGGATGAAAAGGTGATGTATTGATAAGGTCAGAGTGGAGAGAAACTCAACAAGGTTTGACACAAAGTATGAAAGTGTTGGAAAAAATTTCTTTACACTCATAGCAACTGCAACTGGGAGTTTATTGTCTCATTCTAGTAAACTAGATCACTAACAGCTAATGGCAAAACAAAACATTCTATATTATTTTCTCCTAAAAAATGTGAATAGTAAAGTGCATACTCTAACCATCACAATGTAATCTTATCAAAAATGGAAATCCCAATCTACCAAGCTTCCACACTGTATGTAACCTAATCACTGCATTTCTGAAATGAATAAAGAGCCACCATTAATACCTTTCACAGATTATGAAGATTAGCAGAGATTCTTCAAATAGCATGGCACTGTAGTATCTTATTTCAAACTGAAAGCTGATAACATTGGAGATAAAAATCAACCAAAATGATGGAATGAAGACTTACAGAGAAGCACTTAGCTGGGACCTGTCCGTAGCCCAAGTTTTCCCCAAAGTGGTCATAACAACGCCAGCCATGCTCACAAAGACTGCCATAATTTTTGCTGCATTTAGAGAATCTTGGCCCAAAAATGCACCAATAAATAGAGTAAAAAGTCCTGAAGTTGATGACAGAACTGTTGTACTTGCAACACTTGTACGTGCTAGTGCGGCATTTGATAAATACTACAGACATCAAAAGGCATAATCAGGAACTCTACTGACTTCTTTCATTCTAAATTTACTAAATGAACACATTTTATAGAAAGTAAGGATTCAGGAGCAATATTAGTGGTAATAAGGACATATGTTGTACACCTTTTCCATGCAAGACAAATCAAAATGCATTGCCTCCTGAGAAAAAGCATCACACCTTGAGAGAAATTTTGAAAAAAAAAAAGGAAGAAGAAGAAGAAGAAGCCACAGGAGGAGGACAACTAGTAATATAAAAGCATCATTCACATCAAGTTCAATCATCGCAATCTAGTTTTCACATTTACAATTTAGATGCCACAACCCTCACAGCTTACAGACTGACACTATATCTATATCCAGTTGAAACTGGGACCTATATGAAGTCAAACTGCCTCATTGAGGCACCAATTGGCTATAGCATGATGCCATACCATGTCAAAGAGACTGCATCAATCATGCATAACTTATAGGGAATCTGTCCTGATGATTCGCAATCACATGCATCAATGCATTCAATGACATCAAATATTGCCGTAGAAGCTTAAAACATTTTCTCTCTCTCTCCCTCTCTCTGTTTATTTGTTTTCAAAAGTAAAAAAAAAAAACAAAAACACAGGGTGGCATGATAACAATATAAGTGCTCAGAGAACTAATCAGTAAGATGACTGCTCAACTTCTAAGAGAAGAATTTTCATCTGGATTTGTAGATATTGTGAAGAAAAAGCCACCACTCCCATGATTTCCAAAATTTTATGAGTGAAGTAAGGCATAGCATTGATCACTATGAATTGCAAAAAAACAAACTTGAAAGAACAGTCATGATAAAATCTTACCTCTGTAACAAACCAGATAGGCGCTATATAAAAACCATAGCTAGCAATTTCTCTGGCTGTGAGCTCTTTTTCATGTTTCACCAAATTTAAATCGTCTTTGTGGATAGAAATCAATGGCATTCCCTCTGCTTGATTTAATAGATTGGCACCACTGTCTTTCTTAGTCAAAGTTCCCTGAAGTTCCATTTCAAAGTGCTTCTGACCCAGAGAAGAGTTAAGTCCATCAGAAGACCCATTCACACTTTCTGCCTCTTTACCAAGCTTAGAAGAGCGGTGCTTTAGCATATTGCATAGCCAATCTTTAATGAATGCTATTGGTAGGTAAACTACCATAAGAGAAGCTCCAAGATATGTCACCACAAACGGCTGCTTATAGTCTGTATAGATTCCCTGTTGATTAATGATCATAAACTTGGTCAGAGATCTTAAAGACAATAAATTGTGCAGGGAATTAATAATAAAGTAAGCGACCATTCTTGGCCCAAAAAGTAAAAGGTTAGTAACTTAGCCAAACCATCCATAGCAGACACTACGAGAAACTTATTTCTGAAATTCTGTAGTCCATGTGATTGCTAAGAAACCAGACAACAATAATGGATCCAGCTTCTTATTTCTACTGTTCAATTGAAGATAGCAACAACACAAGTATTCAGTGTCAATTACTTGCCTGGTAACTTTGTATTTCAAAGCCTGAAAGGTTCTCCGTTTCTTTTCAGTTTTCGCTCAGTTGTTTTCTTTTTGTTTAGAAAGCAAGGCATACAAAAAAGGTACAAGCCCCCATCTCAACTAGAAGATATTTAAGCAAACCATCACTTCTTTTTTTTTTTGTCTCTATAAAACCCCTATTCAAATTGTTAGCACGCAGAGCTGTTCCAAAATTTTTTTAAAAAAATTTAAAATAATTTTAACAACTGGGTTTAAATATTACAGCAAATAGGTACCAACCATACGAATAATCCAATCTCTAAGGGCCTGACATTCATTGACTTTCGTAAGAAAATGTTGCCTCTTGCAAGTTCGACGGGATAAGCAATTCAAATGTCAGCACTGCAGAGCCAATACAAATGGAAACTTTAAAAAACTCACCTGGGTAACTTCAGCGGACAGGACCCATATAACAACAACGGTACCAATCAAGAACAAACCGGCCTTATACCTCCAACTCATGGCTGGCAAAACTAAAGCCAAAAAAAAAAAAAACCCAGGTGAAGAAATGGGAAGGACTCGGAAAGATCTCTAAAAATTCTCTCTTCGCTCAGATCTTAAAACGCTAGCCCAGATTTTGCTTATTATTGATGGGCGGCACGTTTTAAAGAGAGATCTCCACCGTTCAAGCGACTTCTGTATGCTTTAATGCTCGACCGGAAAGTTACGAGAAAGGAGAGATTCGTTTCGGACAACCAACCGGCAACTTGCAGAAGGCGAGGGACTCTCGGAGAGGAGAAAAAGGCCAAGAGAAATGACAAGAAAAGACAAGCAGAGAGACCATAATTTAATTTCGACGCTAGTGTCCGTCCGTCCCTCCCTCTCTCTCTCTCTCTCTCTCTCTCTCTCCCAATAAGTGCGAAATAATAATATATTTTAATAAAAATTTCTACTTCAACTCACATCTTATCTTTAAAGAATGAACACATTACATTCTTTTATATTTAAAGAAAAAAAAAATAAAAGATTGGGATTTCAAATATATTTTTAATATTTAAAAAATTATTAAATTGCCCTCTTATTTACCAAAGTTATTTCATTAGAATTATTTATTTTATTATCATTCCCCTTTTTAAAATAAAAAATTCAAAAATATACTAGATAATTTTTGTTGTCAAAAACCAAACCAATTTACTCATAATACCGTTAAATTGTTTACACGAAAGATTAAATTTAAAATATTAAAAATTAATATAAATCAAAAATGATTTTCTATGTCCCGCGCCTCGACGCATCTAACGAGATTACCTTGTGAGGTTGGGGATATCCTGTCAAGTCAAGTCAAGTCGGCCCTTTCCCGAATGCCATAAGAAGCTTTTAAATGTACAAAGTTTACAGAGACTGTTCATTCGAACGCAGCCGCAGAGTTTTTTTTTTTTTTTTTTATGTGCTCGAACCAGTTTTGTATAGGCTACGGGGCTAAACCCCAAACTGCTTGCTCGAACCGTGTTAACGAAAACGTGCCGTACGCCTAGAGATGAAGGTGGTTTACTCGTAGAATAATTGAAACAAAATCAATGGAGCTTTTCAAACAATTTTAACAGATGTTGCGAGCGAATCCCGTAATTTGCATTATTTGTGTTTCATTGCATAGACGCCATCCATTTTTTCCGCAGGACAAACACAAGTAAAGGGACAAATGTCTTAATGCGGGGACAAACACAGATGATATCCCAATATCACGATCATTTTTATCAGCTTGGTTCACCCATAAATTAGCGTTTATGTAACATTTTCATTACAAATAACAACCCAGCATATAAAAATATAATAAATAAATAAAATGAGGCCACCACGGCCTAAAAAATTTGTTCATGCACCATCCACGGAAGCCAAATACTTTTTTTATCCGTATCCCAAATGTAGTTAGTGTTAAGAAAGAGGTGTATAAACTGCAAAGATACATAGCATTAATCAGTCCCCATGTTTCCCAGGCAGTGCCTGCCTGTTCCCTGGACCACCCTGTCATTGAACCCTAACAGAAGTTTTGCGGGGGCGTTCACTTTGGTTGGTTGGTGACAACTACTAACTTTTCATTAGCTGACTTTGCGAAGCACGTCGGTTTTCATGACTCTTATCAATTAAAAAACTATTAATCTCCGTCACCAACTATGTGTCTGACATAATAATCTACCACTCATTAACTGTTAGTTACTAACTACCAACCAAATCGCCTTAGCACAATTGAATTTCCAGTCTAACCCATCACGCCATACGAGTTACTATGATTGAGAGTCGAGTCCAATTTCAAGGTGAAGAACCCCACAATACCTCTGCGACAATAGTGGCAGACTCTGCCTCAGAAACACAGGAATCTCTGACTTTCCTCAATATTTCTCCCTTAAACTCGTTCTTCTCTATCTGACTCAGCCCTTCTCCCACTTCAACCTGCACGCTGAATCTCGCCACACAGCTTGCAAATGGCCGATGCTCCACAATTTTCCATTCTTCACTCTCTATTTCTGGCCCATCTTCTTCACAAGTTGTGCCCTCTTCATCCTCACAGCTTTCGAGGGTGGCAGTCAAGTTGTCTCCATGGATTGATCTCTGCAACTCCACTAGCTTCTCTATCAACCCTTGTTCTAGTATTCCCTCGATCGCTTCTTTCCTTCCAAGATATGCGATTTCACAGATACAGTCCATCGCTGCAACTTTAACTGTCAAATCTTCCGAGCTTAAAAGACAGATAATTCCTGGGATTTCTCCATCCAATTCTATTTTATCAATCAGTGGAATCCTGATCAATCTGATGAGTGAACACAGGACCCCAATTGAACAATGGGAAGCCATTGATATCAAGGCTTGAATTATAAAACCCATCAGGACCAACCCCACGAACACATTCTTATTGAATCTAACCAAAGCAACTATAGCGAGGGCTCCGCGTTCTCGGATTCTCATCGAGCAAGTTGAGTTACAGATTAAAGATTCAATTAAAGAAAATACTCTTGCTTTGAGGACCAATTCTTGAAGATCTCTATCAAAACCTGTTGACAATCGCTTGTCGAGCTCTCTCAAGACCCCAATTTTCTCTTCTTCTTCTGCGTCCACGTCTTGGAGGGTCTTTACAAGATTTAGAATGTTCTCGCGATCCATGTAGCCCTGAATTTCAGCCTCAATGACGGCAGCAACTTGGTAAATTCTGTAGTTGGTGATTTGGCGGCAGAGGAAGGCGTAAACGCTATAGCCTTGCGATTTGTTGAGCTTTTGGAGTAGGGTTTTGAGGTTGGAAAGCTGTCTGGACACAATGGAAAGTTTTGGGTGGCTAGAAAGAATGTTGTCATCCCGAGACTCAAGCTCTGAGAGAGTTTCCGTGAAATACTGGGGATTCATTGTTGTGAAGATGATGTTATTTCGTAGATCTGTTAGAGCATTTTTCAGAACTTCCAAAAATGGCACAGGTTGATCCCTCACCTGAACCTGCTCCATGGCCGCTTAGATTACAAAGCTTGAAGCACATGACAATTTCAGTACGGGAAAAAATGCTAGTGGATACAGCTACACCCCAACTGCAAAACAGACCTAACAGTCATATCGCAACCACAAGTAGAACCCTACAGTAGTTTTTTTTGTTTTTTTCTTTTTGCACTTCTCTTCCCAAAGCAATCCCTGCTTTATTGACTACTTACCCTTAACAAGTGTAATAGACTTAAGTAAGATGCAATAAAGATGGTACGTGAACTTAATTATACTCATCCATGCCACTTTACTTTTTGCATCATAGAAATTGATTTGGTCTGAATGTGCAAACCTACAACCCTACCAAACAGTTATCAAATTAGCTCATCTTCCACTTGACCGTATAATACGGTTGCCTGTTCCATAATATGATCACACGGTGTTGTTGAAAGTAATACATTCGCTCCAAATAGTTTTTGAATGATTTCTTGTAGGGAATAGAGCCGAGTTCCATTCCAGGAACTCTGATTTTTATAGTCCAATGGTTTGTCAATATCATTTTATTAAGGGCAAAATTTTGTGGATAGAAACAAAGAGTTAGAGGAGAACCATAGATGCGTTAATATATAGACTCTGTATATTTAAAAATAAATATTTTTAATTCAAAAGTTTTTTATTAAAAAAATACCTAAATTTTCATTCTACAAAGCTCACGTCACAACTCATTCTGATTCTCATCTCATTCCTTTTCTTTGCCCACTAACGTTTTCCTTTTATTAATTGGTCTGCCCTGATGATTGTCAATAAAAAAGAAGTGGCGTGATAGTGGGCTTCAGACCTTGGGGACGGTTGGGTTGGGGCTTCGAATGGCAAGAAGAAGACCTGGGGGCCTACGCAAAACAACCGCCATTTACGCGTACGATATACCAAAATGCCACCGCTAATTGAATTTTTCAGACGCTGGATGATGAGATGTTACTCACGTAATGCACAACGTGGCGGTGGAAGATGAATCCAGTCTGAGTCAACTTGGAAACTTAGATCATATCCAACACAGCTATATGTGAATATGGGGAAGGAAAAGACAATGAAATAAAAGCAGATCACGTATTCTGAAAGAATCTGAGAGTCTTATCAAGATACTATTGAATTTTCCATGTTCAATTGAAAAGGAAAAGGAAATTTGAGAGGTAACTGCAATTGTCAAATTCAACATGTCGTTTTCATAAAAATATTACTAACAAACAAAAGTTCTACTAATGTTGGGATTAGAAGAGCTTATATGTTGCTTCGTTGTGGTAAAACCAAACAATTTGAGCTCGAAATTCCCTTTCTTACAATTTTTGGTAGCTTTAATTACGTACATTAATTAATAGAATACAAAGAAAAGGAATATTAATTTGATTTTCTTTGTCTTTCTTCACATTTTCTCCTCTTTTTTTTTTTTTTGGGTCAAAATCTTCGATTTTCTTTACAGCTTGGCACCAAGTAAGAGGACTTACTTCTGGCTTTCTGCCTTTCTTCTTTGCCTCGAAATTGCACAGTAATACTTGTATGAAAAGCTAAGCAGCTATCCGCTGAGAGTTTCCACTAACTCAAGTATCACGAAACTTTAGCTGTGGCGTCCACTTGAGGTGCAAAACGAGCTTTCCTGACTTGGGACCATCAAGAGGAAAGCTGTCTTGAAATTCCCCTTCCACCATAACCCTGGTGAGTGTCAAGATGCATCTCCCAATTTTATCCTGAAAGATAGGTGGCAAAATTAATTGCTAAGAAACTAATTTGCCAAACTTCTCGTTATTAACAAGTAATAGTCTATCAGCCCTCCGCAAACAAAAAGAAAGAAAGAAAGAAAAAAAAAAAGCAATAGCCTATCGACGTATAGATAAACGAATAAATGCACAGAAGACAGGGTACAAAGCCTGCATAATGTTGAGCAATCAATACAGCATGCCACAACCAGTAAGGGAACGGTACCTTCCCAAATGTGTCATGGTCGTACACTTCCATAATTAACATATCGTGTAATGCATCCTCGACAACAAAATCAAATGTTTGATTCCAAACTGGATTAAGGCTCTCATTTACTACCTGAGAAGGACAAAGAGGGTGAGGTGTTGCAGGAGTTTAGTTGTAAAGTAATCACTTGGTATCAAGCAGTCTGAAAATCTCTCCTTTTTGAATATGTAATAAATAGGGCCAACCCCAGGATGAAAGTGGATGAAGGGATTAATCTCACCCTAGTCTTGGCTTTTGCTTCAGACTTTTTCATGGTGAGGACAACATAGGGGTCCGCCTTGGCCATCATGTCTACTGCTGGCAAGTTTTCAGCTGCTAACACTGTCACCGATAATACGCCCCTCACAATGACGCTTTTGTTCTGTTTCATGGCTCCATTAATTTCTTCATCAGCTCCACTCTTAATGGCCTTCTCTAAGGATGTCAATTGGAAATCGGGATTAAAAGGGTTTTGTAAGGTGTTCTCTGTGCCAAAAGGACAATATAGGAGTTCCAAGTGCACCTGATGAGAAGAATGAATAAGGAAAGAAAGTGATTTTGGTTGACACAATTAGTTTATACTTAGCATACATTTTCTCACCTGACCCCTGTATTTAGTATCTCTCTGAACTTCTAAATCCTTGACTAGCTTCAACCACACATCCTTGACTTTGCCAGGTTCTACATCCTTTATGGCCACTTTGGCACAGCCAATGAGTTCAGATGCCTGAACTCCTTCATCATCAAAGACCCTGACTGTCAGGTGTTGAGTGGATGCATCTTCTATTATAAACTCAAAGTGTTCGTTCCAGACTGGATTCAATTGGTTATTCTGTAATATATTGTGGAGAGTGATAAACAATCCAAGGCAAATCTAATTTAAATTGATATAAGATGCATAGAAAAAATCAAGTGAATAAGTGAATTTCTCACAGTTGTCTTACAATTATTCTGCTGGTTTTCATTCTATCACGGACTGGACGTACGAATATGACAGCATAAGGATCAGATTTCCCAATGATATCCTTATTTGTTAAATCCTCGCCCTGCACAAGCTTTACTTCTAACATTCCAACAGGCTTCAATTCAAGGTCACTGAAAGATGACACAATCCAATGATAATTTCAGATTGCATTGTAATAGAAAATGTCTCTTTGCAGTGCTAATAGCCATTAACTATCTACTGCCGACATTATATGTAGCAACAAAATAAAAATAAAAAATCCAGGTAACATGCAGTCAGTGGATGCCAGGTTCATATTCTGTAATATTTATTCTGGAAAGTTCACTTAAAGTCTAATGTGGAACAGAAACGAACCTGCCCTGACTAGTATCCTAAAGTCTTCCAAGTATAGGATGTGAAGTCAGGCAGTGAGGGAGGCCAACCAAAAAATCCTATGAGCTTGATACTAGGGGGAAAGTAATAGGACTTATGCTCCAAATTGAGCAAGCAAGTAATGTATGTTAGCATATTTGCAGCCTGGGACTGCGAAGGTTGGCACATTGCATTTTGATCATAGTTAAACAAATCTAAGGCATTGGATGAAGTAATGTAAAAAATTACCTATAATCCCCAGGTAGTATTGGCACAATTTTCCTGACTGGCCATGTTATAGAATCTTCAATAGCATCCCTTATTGTTTCCTTCACAGAATAAGATAGATACTTTTGTTAGGCCAACAAGTCAGGCAAGTTTATTCTGGGCAGCGAAATTACTGCCACCCTAGCTGTATGCTCTTAATCTAAAGGGCAGGGTTACTCAAGCCCAGAGATTATAACGCACAGTGATTATGTCTTGCATAAGGGCAGGGTTACTTGAGCCGCCGAGAGATTATATTACGTAATGATTATGCCTTGCGTAAAGGGAAGGGTTACCTAAGCCCAGAGATAACTATCACTCCTATGTCCTAAATGATCGCGTTCACAAACAAATTTATTCTACAACCAGAGAAAAATCTTTGAGTACACAAGCAATTAAATGAGTTTAAGGAAAGGGGAAGAACATTTGCTTCAAACCTCAATAGCATTAGAAATTCCTGGGATTGCTGATATCTCGCCACCAATAACTTTAAGTCTAAAGTTCAGCTTTTTCTGCAGAAGCACAAGGGAATTGATAATATTTATATCCAACACAGTTCTCAAGTAAGCCATCTAAGAATTATCTGAGGTATTGTAGAAAGATTTCCCGCTAAGTCAGGCTCAAATCTTTCAGGTTAGAAAGAAGGGAAACATTGCCTATTGGCAAAAATGATCTTCTAGCCATCTAAGGCTTTATGCATGTAATCTACTCGAAAGACAGGATATGCATGTCTAACTGTTAGAAATGTAACTTCAATTCATCTACTAATATCTTTGCGTGCATAGTGCCTACATATGTGAAATGCCAAGCAGGTGACTAGAGTTTTTATCTTTTGTAATTTCTTCGACCTTCAAAATTATATATATTTTTATTCTAGAATTTTAAAGGTTTATAAGGTTAAATGCAACAAGAAAATAGACTCACCTTTTCTCTCAAGGAATACAAAATAGCTCCAAATCCAGGGAGCTCCTTAACTAGTGGCTTGAATACTAATCTGAAAACCCCAGTGAATCCTATATCTTCTACCTAAATGAATGAAACAAGGGAAAAGATAATAAGATTTTATAGCAAATACACAGGAGTAATAAATAAGGCTTTCATATGAGCACTTTATAAAGCGAACAGGCAAACTGTCTTAGCTTATTGATCAGTTTCAGTTTAGGGGTCATCAAGGAAAATACTGTGATTTATGCTAGATATTCTATCAGCTTTGGTAAGAGTAATGTCACTGAATGAGAACAGTAAGTTAAAGATTACCTGTATGGGTAGCCCCACACCCACTCTGGTGTTAATGTCAAGTACAATATTTGGATTAGCATCCCACTGCATCTCCAACTCCATGGTGACGCTTCCGGCCTCGCCATCTTCTTCTATAATGGAAACCCCTAGAGGACATACACAATTTATATGTGCAATGGCGGAACTTCGTCAAATGAATGAAACTCCAATGCATTAATCAGTGTTTAAGAAACCAACCAGTAAATTGGGGAGCCACGGTGCCGAGGGTCAACTTGGAAAATTTGAGAGATGATAAGATAACTGGTCTGTGTTGCTCAAGAATTGGCTCCACATTGTTCCTGATCAGCTCTGATGCTGCCTATGCCATTTCATAACATGCCAAAAGACAGTACTACAAAAAGTGAGTCCCAATAGACAAGACTCGCATGTGTTCTAGGACTCAATCCTACGACCTTTAAGATACAATAGCGGCAAGGCTCACCATTATCAGCCGGTATTAAAAGAGGGAAAAATGACTGAGACAAATTTAACAAGAGAATCGAGATTGACCAATGAAAAAGGAAAGGATAAAATCACCTCATCAACGTAAGGCCAAATCTTGTCAAGTTGGAGATTAAGCCAAGTTAACTGCAGTAGTGTACATAAAAGAAAAAAAAAAATGAAAAACAGGTTAGAACCGACGTGAACGAAAAACAACATGAGAAAAACAGTTGAAAGTGGACGTGAACTCAACTTCTGCCTTTGGGAAAAGACGACCCAAGGTGGATAAAACTCATCTGGAAGGATCTTTCTCGAGTCTTGAACTGTCATTCTAGCAAATGCTGCCACTGTCTTGGCCTGACAACAATTAAAATCCCTTCACTAAAAACATATCGAACATGGTTGTCGAAACATGGGACTTTTTTTTTTTTTTTGTTATTATCATTATTTTGAAAGAACACGCACAGACATGCTCATCGTACCAATTGAGAGCGACGAGCGGATCGGACAGCCTGGTAACGAGCGTATGCCACAATCACCCCAATCCCCACTGAAATTCCGATAACCAGACCAACCAAGAAAGACATTCCTTTCTTTGCTAATACTTACCCCCCTCCCCCAAAACAAACATCCAAAGTAAATCTCGGTTTCAGGGATCTTTCTTGTTTCTTTGTCTTGAACAGAAGGAATGTTAGGAAACTGCGACAAGGAGATAAGCTTATTCTGTCAGTTGTTTGATCAAACTATAGACGTGTCCCTGGAGAGAGAGAGAGAGAGAGAGAGAATTTGGAGCAGTTAGTTATAGTTGAAGGACGCGGAGGCCTGCGCAGTTAGTTATCTTGTTTTTCTTTTTTTCTTTTCTTTTAATTTTTAATTCCCCTGCGAATCAGAATTCTTTGATTTCAAGCTTCCTAGATGCCTAAAGATAAACAAAATTAATTTCCATTTTCTGATTTCAAGTCGACCTGGTCAATATCTGGACCAGATTTAGTTCAGATTGAGTTTATTTCAGCTAGTCAAGTTTTTTTTTTTTTTTTCAGTTGGGCCACATTGCATTCATAAAAATGAATATGTATATGTAATTTTTGTTAACAAATGTAATTAAATATAAATTTCATACCCTACCAGGATATTATGAGAGATTCAGGCTTGATAAAAAAAAAACCCAAAAAAAAAAGGAGAAGAAGAAAGGAATCTCGCTTGTTCATAGGAAGTCGGGCAAGATGCCTCCCAAGCTCATAGACGAATATGTTTCTCAGTCATAATATTCATCGTGAATTCTTGATTTAGGGGTGAAGTGAAGGATAGAGAAAATATCGGTCTTGAAAATGAAATATGAAAATGTCACGTAATATATTTTATTTTAAGTTTCAGCAATTCTTGAAAATTTTGAGTTGTAGTTCGTTTAGAAATGATTTATGGAGAAGCGAAGGATGAATAAAATTGTGCATGCTTGCTATAATTATTAAAATCAATCCATTCTTCCTAAGGATTCTTGGTTAACCAAATATACTTCATTATTTCTAGCAAATTAGAATAATAACATGAATTTATTTTTCGGCCAAAAATTAAAATCACTTACGTAGTTGCTCTTAATGTTGACCCAGAAAGCATGTAATGGTATAAAACATTAAGTGATTCAAAATGTTTATTGATTGTGCGAGTATTTACGAGAGACTTTGTAGAAATATTATACATACATCGAATATCTGTCAAACGGTGACAAAAATAAATGAGTGAAGACTTAAATTCAAGTGGTTGAATTTCAACATGCAAAAGTAATTTATAAATATTTTTACAAAATAATAAATAAGGGATATTCCAATATCATTTAGTAAATAAGAGACATTGTCACATAAAAAAAAAAAAAAGTTGACAGAATTAACATATACTCTTTTACAAAAACTCATTAACCCCACACAACACACCTTCGAAGGCACTTGCAGAAAGATCACGATCAGGTGTCCTTATGCAATATTTGATCAAATGAATCTAAAGTATTGCATGCCTTTTTTTAACTTTGTCTTATTTGGTTACATTCTGTAGGCAATTCACGACAATCTCAATAAATCTACACCTTTACTTGAATTGGGCGTAATAGAAATAAGACATAATTCTCTCCTAATATCTTCTTAAAAAATCTTTTCATTACTCCTCGATTTTTTTACCAAAGTTCACGAAGTTTAAAAGATATTTGAACCTTGTAATTGGAGTATTATGATCATAATCTATGAAATGAAATAGCATAAGCTTCGCTTGAAATTTGTTATCAATACTCTCTTTGGACAATAAAATTGCCTCGACATCCCAAAGGAGATGTCTCTTTATCATAAAGAAGCAGACAGATTGTTGCCTGAAATCTCGGTTAGAGGGAGGCGATGAACACAAAAACTTGAAAACTTTATCTTCACTTTCAATGTTAAATATCATAGATTTGTGATCAACTATAGAATAGAAGTTGTCAAGATGATATTTGATTGGGGTGCCTTTTGTCACAAGAAGCATATACAAACAATACTTTCAAGTATTTATCTATTAGTGTCTATCAGCGAGGGATTTAGCCTTACACAAATGTATTAATTTTCTTCATAATTCCAAAACTATTTTTACTAGATGACTTAGCTACCCATCTTATCTTTCTGATTTGCAAACTAAATAAGAAAAGCCCCAATTATAGATGACAAAATCTTTAACTATAGATGCCTTGAGATTGTCGCGAATTGTTTACAAAAACGAATGAATCTAACAGAATCTATATCAGTAATTAAATTAAGAAATTCAATAAAATATAAACTTTAAATAGTTTTAAAATTTCGTTAAATTGGGTAAAAATTAAGGTGCCCCAGAAAATTTTTTGACAAGATATTATGAGAAAATTATGTATTATTTTCATCTCACCCAATTCAAATAAAAGTGTCGATTTATTGAGATTGTCATGAATTGTTTACATAATAAATGAATTACATAGAATGGAATAGAATCTACATATGTAACCTCCCATGTTTAAAGATTAGCATCACATAATAAGATGCAAGATTTTCATTTTTTTCCCTGAAAAGCCTTAAGACTTGCCGGAGTGCATCTTTCTAAGAAAACAAATTTAAGTGCATAATTAATAACTTCCCATGTTTAAAAATTAGCATGCCATACTAAGATGCAGCATATCTCTCTCTCTCTCTCTCTCTCTCTCTCTCTATCTTCTAACTTATTTAGGAGTTAGGAGATTGAAAAAATTAAATGTGGAATGGGATATAACGCACGACTTTGACAGCAAATTCTCAAATTGCCCATTTAGGGGAATGTCCTCTGCGTGCACCGCTGTAATTTAGTGCGATATGAAAAGGGCTAAAAATTGCAGTAGGGATATGCATGTTGAGAGCACCATCCCCACGTTTAGCAACATAACATCATGAAAATCAGTGGAGGAAGTACATTGGCACAAAGAGTAAATCCAATCAGTGTAGTGTGATTTGAAGATATTTGTGAATTTGGAATTTTTTTAATAAACTGTAACTAATTAGTAATTTATGAAGTAAATTAATTCTAATAATATTACTCTATTTTTCTTAAATATCTATTCTCTCTCAATCTATTTATCTATTAAACAACAAGTGCACATTGTGCTTGCTCACCATTTTTTTTTTTTTTTTGCTTCAGTATAGCACATGCATTATTTTTAACAATACAAATCTTTTTACTTAAATTTTTTATTTTTTCATCTTTTATGTTAGACATTAAAATAATTGAACTTATTAAAAATAAATCAAATTATAATTAATAAAAATAATAAACCATCAATCTAACTAAACATTGCAAATCATTCTATGTTACAATATTTTCATTTTTTTACATGCTATTTATAGAGATTTTTTTTTCCTATATTGCAAGTCTTTGGAATTTGATACTTAACGTAAAAATCATTTATTATGAATTAAAGGTCACAAATTCATTTTATAGAAACAAGTTTTGGCCTCGTATGAAACTTGTGTTTCATGAATTTTTTTTTTTCCCCCAGACGTCACATGAAATTTATGTACAAAAAATTCTTTATAAATTTGTCACGAAAATTCAATTCGACTCAAATTATTAAGTGATTCAAAATAATTTAATGTTAAAAAAATAAATAATAAATAATAATTTATACTTTTTTACGTTAAATTATTTTGATTACTTTTTTAATGAGTCAAAATAACGAGCACATGCAGTCATAGGAGAGAGCTTTTGTAATCCAGTATTTAAGGTGCTATGAAGTACACCTAACAGAAAATCTGCTCTCTCTCTCTCTCTCTCTCTCTCTCTCTTCCAACCTCTCTTTTTCGCTCCGCTACATTGGATTTGCCGGCATTTACTTATTTCGGAATTGTGATCAGTGAACTGAGCTCTGAGCGTATATATATATTTTTTGCCAATTCCATATTGACCCAAAAGGTAAGCATTAAAAGATGTTGCATTTATATGTCCTTTGCATATATTACCAAATGAATTCCTTTCCCTTGAAAGATTCTTGCGGGAGTTATTTTCTGGGTTGCTGTGATTTTAGCCATTTATAACGGATTATATTTGAGTCAATTTATGCAAATTCATCTAATATTGTTTTTGCAGAGAGACATTCTATCATTTGTTATTTCATGCATTTCCATGTTGATGTTATTACAGGGGAGGAAATGGTCCAGTTGGCAGGCAGGCTGGTTTTTTAGTTGTTGATAATTATCTGGCAATTGGAATTGATATACCCTTCATTTGTTTCATAAGATGCTATTATTGTTTTCTATTTGGTAGGCATTGGCAGTTCTCTTGTGGGTTTTATCCGTTTGATTTGGGTATTTGGCTATGTTAGTGTGAGTAACGTGCGTATTTCGTTTTTTTTTTTTTTTTTTGTTTGTTGGTTAGATACCTTAGGGCAATGGAGTGAAAGAGGAGATAGATAAAGCTGCAATCTTGGAATGTTTAGCCACCCTCCAGAAATTGTAAGTACTTAGGAGAAATTTTTGATTTGATTTGTTGGAAAGAATCACAAACTAGAACGTGAAGAAAGAAGCCAGGAGTCATATGCAGATTGAATGGATTCCAGGATAAAGTTTTGCGAGGGAACATCAATCCCACAAGGGAGAAACGTCCCTTTCATGGGTTCTTGGGTGCCATTAACCCCGGAAAAGCCTGTTCCGGCAAGATGGAATTCGATGCCAGTTAGCATGCATGGAAGTCACCTGGGCAGAGTTAACTGGCAAGAACTGGCTGGGTTTACTGGTGGGTATGCGCAAGAGCCATTGAATTACTGTGGGATGGCTCAAAATTACGCACTAATTGATCAAGCAGATCAAAATGGTTGTTTTTGCTGTTGCAATGGGTGTTTGGCAGTGAAGAATGACATGATCAATCACATTCCAGGTCCCCACACTCAAGCCTTGTTTAATGAGAGTGCAGGGTGGAACAAAAATCCAATGGCTAATCTGCTGGCTTTGAAGAATGCTGCTCCTATTGCCTGTCAAAGCAGAACTTTGAATGAAAATCTGATCATGGGGGGTTGGCCTTGGATTTCCAGTTACCCTTCTCATGTAAACTATCTGAAAGAGATGAACCCAGGAGCTTGTTTGCCTCCCGACCAAGCCAATTGCTCAAGTTCAAACCTGTTGAGCAACCATAAAATTTTATCACAGATGCCCCAGTGTAAGTTATTATTGTATGAACTTTTCAACTTTGACTTTTTTGTGAACTCTTATCTTCAAAAGGATTAGCTATGCCAATAAGATTGTTGTTTATATCCATTACCTACGCATTTCATGGTGAGATAAAGAGATATAGGTTGAAAGATGCTAAAGGAAAAACTATGCCAGCTGGTGCTATATGAGTTTCAATTTTTCACCATTGATTTAAACTAAAAATATGTGTTGTTGGGATCCCATTTGCAAAAGCTTTTAACATTAGAAATGCAGTGCTCATATAAGTTTGAGCATTTTAGCCTTTGCCAAAAGAGAATGTTGATACATCTGGCTAACTTGAGCCAGTTACTTGAACAAAAGCTTTTTGTAATGTCACCATCTCCATTATTACTTATACTCATTTGTTATGGTAATTACAACATTTAGATGATTTTTTCTGTCCAAAAGTAGCTCTTCATTCCATTGTGAAATCATGTGTGGTTCTTGAGGCAAGTTGCTTTTTATAGATGGATTTCCCATACCTTATCCTCCCAACTATGATCTAAACACACCACCAAGAACAGAGGCTGGTGCGGCCTCAAGTGTGGCAACACCTTATTCAGCATTGCCAGACAAGGCCAAGAACTTGGAGAACAATCAGCCTTATGTAGCAACAGCAGATCTCTTTTTGGATAAAGGCTTGAGCAGAGAAAAAGGCCAGCAACATAATGTAACCTTACTCATTGAAAATGAAATTAGCAACAACAATTCTGATGAGTGTTTTCATAAGACTGTGGACTCATCCTCTTCTGTTAATTCTACAACAGGTTGAGGAGCCAAAAGAGTGTGATAGAGAAGCCGACCTAAGAATCAACCTCAATAAAACTCCTGACCAGAGACAACCAAAGCGAAGGAAGCACAGGCCAAAAGTCATTACAAATGACAAACCAAAAAGAACTCCGAGGACAGCAACTGAGAAGATTACTGAGTCCGCAGAGAAGCTGACTGGAAAAAGGAAGCGTGTTCACAAAAAGGACAAAAAGCAATCATTAAGCCAACAGTCAGATTCTTTGATACAGGCATCATGCTTTATTGCAAAATCTGCTTCAAAATCCTGTAGAAGGGCTTTGAAGTTTGACTCTGGAAACAGCAATGATGAAGGCCAGCAGGAGATATTGAATAAAGAAAATTCTGTGTCTAACTTGAATAAAGGTTTCCAAGCTGCAGAATCAAGTAAAGGAGATCAGATCAAATGCAGAACACCACCAGGTTTGCAGGTCAACCAACAGAGTCATTTGCTGGTGGAAAATAAGAAACAAGGGGGCATCAGTAATCTTGTCCTGTCCACCAATCACATGCCAAGCAACTGCATGCCAATTTTAGGAAGAAAGGCAGCTGTATCTCAACTAATTCAGAATGAAGATACTAATGCCACAGATTCTGGTATAATTTCCCAGAAATGTGCTTATGAAAAATCAGTTGGGAAACTTGATTTCCAAGGGAGGATCAACTGTGAAAGATTCGATAGCTTTAGAGAAGTGAAGTCTCAGAATACCCCTCTTTGCCTAGCAAATATGCCATCATACTCGATTGATGGTTGGGGATCCAAGGGAGAACATTGTAATATTGAGTGGACAAGCCCTTTCTCCACAAATCAAGTAGGTCCTTCAATCTTGTCCCAGGAGGTATTTCAGATTAACAATCATCAGCAAAATGGCAGCATTTCTGCTTCAGTTTGTTCAGAGGCTCACAAGAAAAGGAAAGTTGAGAGTGGAAAGCAAACTAACACATATGTAATGCCTCCTTCTGTTGCAGCGGTTAAAAGCTATGTGCAGACAAGCAGATGCAAAAATGATATCAATCGAATTGGATCCACATCAAAAAAGAATTATGAAGAGTTGAAGTTGTGCTCTGCAGCAGATAGCATCAAGACGAGAGAAACTGATGAAATCAACAAAATTAGCAGTGAATGGTGCATCCAGTCAATGGTTTCTCTACATAATTTGTCAAAGCAAACAAATTTGGTAACCCCTTCATGCACAGAAAGGAGGGGAGAGGCAAACAGATCTGATCAGATGGGTAATTTTGTACAGTCAGTCACAGAAAAGGATCATAATATGCAACCATCAACTCCTCCTAAACCAGGGTTCATGCCAGGAGATAGACTGCAAACCACAACTTTCAACCTTAAAAAGTCAAGAAGGCAACAGAAAAGTGGAACTGCTCGATATGGTCCATCTGGAGAATGTAAGATGCCACAAGGACAGAAGGACGCACCAAAAGACCACTGGCAACCACCTGCGAAAAGAAGAGGTATGTTGCACACCACAAAATCCTTTTCAAACTGTAGCGTCATAAGAGAAGAGCAGTCACAATCTTATAATTACAATTGTAATAGAAACCAATATTGAAATTTGACACAGGGAAATCATTGAACCACGAATTCCTTGATCTACTCAAAGAAATCATGTTGCAGATAGAGTGTCTCAATATTAATGAAGGAAGCAATGAAGACATAAAAGACCAAAAAGCTCTTGTTCCATTCAAAATAGATGGAGCAATTGCTCCATATGATGGTGTTGGACTGATGAGGATACGTAAACCAAGGCCTAAAGCAGACATTGACCCAGAGACAGAAAGAGTATGGAAGCTGTTGATGGGGAAGGAAGGGAGTGAAGGGCTTGAAGAAACGGACAAGGAAAAAGCACACTGGTGGGAGGAAGAGAGGGGAATTTTTCATGGACGAGTAGATTCATTCATTGCAAGAATGCATCTTGTGCAAGGTACCCACCTTCATAGCTCTATCACTAGGCATTGAGATTATTACAAAGCCAAACTTTCATATCCAAGAAGCCAATATATTCTCTAAGGGCTTTCAATATGTCTGTCATTTTTGGTGCGTTCAAAATGAAGTTTGCTGCAGTGTTGTTATAAATTGTGGGCACTGCATAGTACTTCAATAGCACAATATATATTAGTGCAATTGTTTATGTGGTTATGTATTTATGGCCAGGACACGGAGATAAATCTTGAATGGCAAAGAGGAATCTTTTCTGAGTAATAACGAAGAGATGTTTTTGGGCTGAGGAAATTGAATAATGTGTAAATTGATGAAAAAAAAAATTGTCTTTTAGTATTAATGTTCTGGCTAAGACAACTTACCCTGTGGCAAGTCTGCACTTGAATATACCATCTGTGGGCATGCAATGAAGCGATGGGAGATTGAAATTTCCTCCTAAAACTAAAGAACATAACATTAGCTATTTTAATCTATGATGCTTTTTAGTCAAGTTGTCAATGAGGATTGTACCAAACCAAAAGTACAAAACTGGTCTGTTCTTCAGTGCTTATACAAAAACACACGTGTGCAAATGCAATAATAATCTTTGCAGGAGACAGGCGCTTCTCAAAATGGAAAGGATCAATTGTTGATTCAGTGATAGGGGTATTCCTTACTCAAAATGTTTCAGACCATCTTTCAAGGTAAGCTGAATTTCAAGACCAGATAGCCCATGAACACATTTCTTTGTAAACAAACTGAATACTCTCCATTTGCTTTCCCACTATGCAGCTCTGCCTTCATGTCACTAGCTGCACAATTTCCACTAAGGTCTATGGGAAACAGAACCTCTGACAGAGATGGGAAAAGCATATTGCTTGAAGGACCAGATATCTGCATGTCAGACCTAAGCTACATCATTAAACAGCAAGGAAAGCCGGATTATGCCCTCTATGAACGACACTCTCTACATCCCAGTAAATCAGTGGAAAATCAGCAAGCATGTTATACCTCACGGATTGAAGGAACAAGCATAGTGAAGGCTCCTCATGGTAACAGCTTGGAAGAAGAATTATCATCAAAAGAATTATCACATGATTCTTTTGATTCCTCAGTTGTCCAAGCCAATGGAGGGTTCAGATCTTTCTCATGCCCCAATTCAGAAGAAGAACAACCTCCCACAAGTTGCAAACCCAAAAGCTTCCATACATCTTTCACAGATCTTCTGCAGATGGAAGACTCCATCTTGTTTGAAGATCTGTACAGGAGCCTATTCTCTGATGAGGGATCACAGCATGGACTTCAGCAGCCAGAAAATAAAGAAGATGCACTGCAAAATCCCATATTGACAATATCAGAAAGCTGGAAGGGGTCTTCTATGTACAGTACGAGTACCAGTAACTATAATTCACAGATGCAATTACCGGCAATTCAATCTAGTAACTGTTGGATGCAGACAACCTCACAGTGTGACATTCAAGACACAACAGGCTTCAATTTGTATGATAAAGAAAGCATATCTTCTCAGTCTTCAGGTGCTTCTGTATTCAGCGAAGAAAAGGATGCAAGCTCTATGGGTAAGAAGGTTAGACCAGTGGCACAGAATATGCACAAAAATGCAACCCAAAATTATGGATTGTTTCCAGAAACCCCAATGTTGGACCAACATGACTTGTGCAAGCAATCAACAAGTGAACAGAGTAATTTCCAAATTCACCATAACAATCAACATCATGAGAGAGGAGACACTCTCCAATCCTCAAGCATATCAGTCATGGAGCCACCCAATCCTGAAGAACTGGCTGCAAGGCGGACAAATTTTTCTAGTAGATTGGTTGACCCAAATGTCGAACATATGCATTCCATCAATAAGGTAAATACTAATGCAAGAGAAACTACCTCGAAAGCAAGAAAAGGAAAAGCTGATGGTGGCAAGAAGGATTTAGTTGATTGGGGTAGCCTAAGGAAGCAGGCACAAGCATTTGGTGGAAGGAAAGAAAGAAGCAAAGATACAATGGATTCCTTGGATTATGAAGCATTAAGATGCGCAAGCATTCATGAAATTTCTGAAGCTATCAAAGAAAGAGGGATGAATAAAATGCTAGCAGAAAGAATCAAGGTATGTGAATTGATTTTGCAACCTGTATGAATCAATATATTCGGCTTCAAATGACATGATGGTTTTGCCATCCTTCTACATAATATGATCTATCTATGAATCATGTTATAAATGGTTAATATTTCAGGAATTCCTAAACCGACTTGTTGAAGAACATGGAAGCTTTGACCTGGAGTGGCTAAGAGATGTTCCCCCTGAAAAAGCCAAGTAAGGAAAACGTGATCAAATTTTAAATTCCTGAATATATCAAACTGTCTTTATTTCATTGAAAACATTATGAATAGTCTCAAACTAAAATGAACAGCAACTAACCCTTTCAACTGCAGTTTCCCTTTTCACTTTTTGAATAACCTTTATGCTGCAGGGATTTTCTGCTCAGTATAAGAGGGTTAGGGCTGAAAAGTGTGGAGTGTGTGCGGCTCTTAACACTTCATCATCTGGCTTTCCCAGTATGTTCCTTTGTGAACCAAATATCAAGTAAAACATTATGAGTTTGCAGAATACTATCATCAGCCTGATTCATTTATTTCCTTGAAGGTTGACACAAATGTAGGCCGGATAGCAGTTCGATTGGGATGGGTCCCTCTTCAACCATTGCCAGAATCGCTTCAGTTACATCTCCTAGAGCTGTAAGTCCTGCTTACCAACTAATTGACCCTAAATATATCTGTATAAATGCAAAATTCTAACCAAATTCTTCCCAGGTACCCAGTGCTGGAATCCATTCAGAAATACTTGTGGCCAAGATTGTGCAAACTTGATCAGCTAACATTGTAACTATATAAATCTGATTTGACTTTACTTTTCCATTGAGAAAAACATTTCAGGCCAGAAAATTCCTAGAGAAACCTGCTTTTATGTTCAGTTCAAGGTTTTATCTGTTCTCTTTGTTATGTCATCACAGGTATGAATTACACTACCAGATGATCACATTTGGCAAGGTATATTCATTTTGAGATTTTCTGCATATTCACTGATGAAACGTTATTCATAATTGATCTTTCTTAAAAAAAAAAAAAAGAACTAATGTGTCCAAGCTCTACTACCTGTGCAGGTTTTTTGCACAAAAAAAAGACCAAACTGTAATGCATGTCCTATGAGAGCAGAGTGCAGACATTTTGCAAGTGCCTTTGCAAGGTTTGCTTTCTCAATATATTTTGCATAGCATAACAATGCTGCCAAATAAACACACAAAAGTTGATGAAAATTTTAGATTACCAACATATAAGGAGATCCTAGCATCAATAGATCTGAAACTGAAAAAGCTTGCCAAAGCAAATAAAGGCTCATTTCCAATAGGTGTATGAGCCATGCTTATCAAAGCTGAATGCATACTCTGTTTAATGCAGCGCAAGGCTTGCATTGCCTGGGCCAGAAGAAAAAAGTTTGATGGGTAGTAACGTTCCCTTTGTGGCTGAGAGAGACCCTGGAATAGTTATCAATCCAATTCCCTTGCCTCCATCCCAAGGGAACTTGTTTCAAGGAGCTGGGGGTGAGATTGGCAATGGTGCACCAATTGTGGAGGAGCCATCAACACCAGAACTAGGGCACACTGAAGTGGTGGAGAGCGATATAGAGGACATGTTCTGTGAAGATCCTGATGAAATACCCACGATAAAGCTAAACATAGAAGAGTTCACGGTTAATTTACAAAACTACATGCAAGAAAACATGGAACTCCAAGAAGGTGACATGTCAAAGGCTTTAGTTGCTCTGAATCCACAGGCTGCTTCAATTCCTATACCCAAAATGAAGAATGTGAGTCGGCTGCGAACTGAGCACCAAGTGTAAGTATACACAACTCAATAATTAAATATTAACAAAAAGACTGAGCACAAAGAACCCGACCCAACTTACACTCATTACATTGCCAAATGGATGAGTTAGTGAAAATTGCCTTAATTAATGCTTGCTCAACTTATTGATCCATATGTCCACACGATGCTTCAGTGGTATTATGAAATTACTTATATAAGGCACAACTATATGTAGAAAAGATCATCCTTATTCCCAATTTAAACAGCAAGCAATAGCAATCACTAATACATCGCTAAAACCATAAACTCCAACCTTAAATCTAAAAGCAGAGAGAGATAAAAGAAAGTCATGTAAATTATACCCTCTATGACTTATCTTTCTAATGTGATGCAGATATGAACTTCCAGATTCACATCCTCTCCTGGAAGGAGTCAGTTTTCCATCAATTCTCATAAGCTCTTAGTTCTTTTTGATTACCTTCTTTGTTCATTAGTTGCTTTGTAAATCAACAGATGGACAGAAGAGAGCCTGATGATCCCAGTCCATACCTTCTTGCAATATGGGCACCAGGTAAGTACAAAACAGAATAGCTATTCTAAAATTGATTCTAATTAGAAAACAAACAAATGGTCTCTGTATTGAAAACTGTTGATAGCATATCATGGATTTTTAAGTGCATGACGGTATGCATGTGGCAAAGCAACAATCAACAAAAATAATATCACAAGGTACACTGGTACAATAAATGCTCATGAGTCATCACTGTATGTTAGAATTGCTAAGTAATATCTTCTTCCTAGGTGAAACTGCAAACTCATATCAGCCACCTGAGAGACAATGTCAGTTCACGGAATCAGACAATTTTTGCAATGAGAAGACATGCTATTCATGCAATAGTAGAAGAGAAGCTAGCTCACAAATTGTTAGAGGGACACTTCTGGTGAGAAAATTTAGATAACCTTCCTTCTTCCTAGAAGCCAACACACTACAATTTGATTGAAATTGACTTCAAATCATATGCAGGTCCCTTGTAGAACAGCAATGAGAGGAAGCTTTCCACTCAATGGCACATACTTTCAAGTGAATGAGGTAAAAGTTCTTTTCTCTTTTATCTTCTGTCATTATGATGAATTAGGAAAATTATCTCTTATGCAGCAAGCCTGAATTTGAAGTGATTAATTTAATAAAAAATGCAGTCAGATGAATTTATGGTTGCCTTGCAGGTGTTTGCTGACCACCAATCCAGCATAAATCCAATTAATGTTCCAAGAGCATGGATATGGAATTTGCCCCGGCGAATAGTGTACTTTGGAACATCCATACCAACAATATTCAAAGGTATAAGTTATTTCTAGCATTAGTTTTGAAAACTATACACCAAGCACATTATAAACAATTGAACATAGATACTCACAAGATCAAACCATGTATTAGGGCTTTCAATGGAAGAAATCCAGTTCTGCTTTTGGAAAGGTATGCTCTATACTTCCAACTGTCCATTCTACATTCTGTGTCTGCTCAAGGCAAAAACAACAATCCTCTCTTTGGTTATCAGTCACATATTTAGAACTAGTTAGCTGTATTACCATGATTATCATATTGAAATTAACCTCGTAATTGTTTTATTTTATTTACTTTAACATATGCCATAACTTTATCCACCAAATAATTTTCTTATTGTGGGTTTTATTTGGCTAGCATCTGGACATTCATATTGAAATGAACCTCGTAGATTAAATTGCAGTTTGAAATTTTGGATCATTTAACTCTTATTTTTCAGTTAACAAACAATTTGTAAAAATGTTCTAAATAAGTTTATCAACTCAGGTACTCCACTTCACCATTTGAGAGAAAGATTTGAAATAACTAACATTATTGAATACAGTACTACATCACATTAGCACTGTTGTCATTTGATGCCTGCAATACATTGCTGTTTCCTTGTATAGAATTGACTACTTATCACAATTTCAAGCATGTAACGGGCCAACGCCAACATGCATGAACTGAAATGTGTATGGCAACCCAACTATGGTCAAGGAAATACAGTTGAACGAATATCCTTTAGAAACAAATTATGACTGAGTAGTAGATCTTCCTTTAATGATGTAGCTTCAAAGTTGGATCTGGAGATCATATATTTAGCAATTTGTGGACATGATTGAGCGGAGACCAATTTGCAGGATATGTTTGTGTGAGGGGGTTTGAACAGGAAACAAGAGCACCAAGGCCGCTTGTAGCCAGATTACACTTCCCGGCAAGCAAGTTGGCGAAAACCAAAAACGAGAAGAAATCATAGCAGGCCAGGACGCAGAGAGGATCAACAACAAACTTGGGACAAAGCAAACGTAGCTGACTTTAGTGGAGAAAGAGGATGCTTGACTAACATATTGTTTGTACATAATTGATTTTTCCTCTAACGTGAGATGCAGTGATCAGATCCTAGCTAGTCATAAGGAAACTCAACGTGGAAGGTAGTCGATACATGAAATGTTAGACGAGTCTTTATTTTGGATTGGATGCCCAAGCCAGAGCCATGCTTCTGAGGCAAGCCAATGTTGGCAACAAGATCCTAATAGTTGAGCTGCATAAATCGTATTGACGTTCCCGCCAGCTTATTTCCCAAAATATTATTTGTTCTCTCTTTTTGTCTCACTCTCTACAAAAGCTGATGTGTGGAGGATCCTACCCAATTGGGTTCGAAGTAAGTCTTATGGGTATCAATGCTGGACTTCCCAGCTCAGGGTCAGCCCTACCTTTGACGCAAATGTCAGTGGAGGGAAAAGGAAAGACAAACACTGGCCTAGCCGGTCAAGTGGTCGCGATGATTATCCCTGTACATACGCATTTATGCTTCAGCAGTCTTTCAAAAGTGTGTCCAAAACATATATGATTTTTTTTTTTTTGGTCAAATGTTTTTTGATGGACACATTTTGCTTGGGATCCTTCCATGCCGTCTCCGTGCATCCCTGGAATAATCATCATTTCAAAGTAAACACTTACTGAACTTGGAAGAATCAATTATGCTTGTTGAATGATAATAGCGCAATTGCACCCTCCAGTTTGGATTTTGGAGTTTTGGGTAGATTGCACGTTAATCAAAAACTTTATATTTGAAGAAACATTGTATCTTTGTTTATAAAAAGAAACATTATAATTTAACGAATCTTCATACACATTCGCCGACCTTGAATCTTTAAAACCTTCGTTTTCATTTTCGGAAGAGCAGTATTCTTGGAGCATTAAATTTGACCTATAGCAAAGCTATACATTCTTAATAAAATCCATAATAGTAATAGACGAAGTGCGTATGTTTAGGTGCAAGACGCAGTGAAACAGGGAGATCATAATTTAGAACATGACGCTTTTTTTGGGGGGCGGGGGGCTTGGAATTGGTTGATTGAAAGAACCCCTTTGGCCTTACATTCCAGAATTCGTGGGCGATGCACTCGAACATGGTGATGAAAGTAAACAAGAGAGAACAAAAAGAATGGATCGTTGTACGTTCACTGTGACAGATTGCATGAATATACACGAAAAACATGCATACAAAGTAGAAAAGCAAATCAAATCATGTCAAGGAACATTACGTCAGGTTTATGCCTGGCATGCACTTAATTGCTTTAGTCTCATGATCCATGAGATCCTTAACCATAAAACGTGACAAAAGGCATACATATGTGAGTGCCCAAGTTGGAGACCAGTTTTCATGGATAAAATTATCCTGAGCTCTTTGCCTTCAAAGATTTTTAAGTGGGACTTTCTTGATTACGTTTTGGAATTTTTTCAAAATTTAAAGCTCAGATTTTTACGAAATTTCCTCAAAAGAGTCCACGATATCAAAGAGAACACGCCCCATAAATTATATACGTTACGATGTCGTAGCCCCATAATCATCGAGAACCAAGTGCATACTTGGAGCCTACAAACACTTCCAAGTTTTAATCATTCTATGGCTGATTTCAGCTGCAACACCCTTCTCATACTATGCCCTTTAATACTTCTCGTTGTACTTTTTTCTTTAGTAAACCAGCAATCCCGATTCTTCTCTGATTTTTTAGATTCTTTTGCTGTCCTCACAAACAGCTCAGGAGTAAACTCATCAGAAGCCATCTTTGCTCCTGTCTCAAGTGTGGCTGCAGCTGGCTTCTTCAATGCCACTACTACTATCATCAATGTATGCACTCGAATGAAAGGTCCCAAAGCCGAAAATATCAACTTTTGCATAATGGGAGTTTGCATTTACTGAGCATGACTTTGTTCGTGAAACAGAATGAAACGAAGAGCCGGCTTGAGAAAATGAAAGAAGGATTGGCAAGAGCCAAACGAGACACTCACTTTTCATCAGTAAGATCACTTTTCTCCTTGTTTCGGGGTTGTCAGCCTATTTTTGCTTGGTCCTGCACAAATTTTGTTGTTGTATCTTTATGAACCTGCAAACAATTTTCTTTTCTATTTTGCGGTTTCTTTTCCTTATTATTATTATTATTATTATTATTAGAGGTAGACTATGACTATGGGAACAGTTTCAATCTATAAGCCTAAACATCAATTGTTTGCACTCATGCTCTTAAGATTTAAATCCACGTATTTTAGTCTTATCCTTTTGCAAAGCGACCTAAGCCCCCGGGTTTATCTAGTTAGTTTTCTCAGTCTGTATGGTGGAAAAGTGTAGTGGGTGTAAAAGCTTATCTCGGAAACAGAGAAAAAGAAGAAAGAAAGAAAGAAAAAAAAAAAATGAGTCCAGGGTAAGAAAGAAAAAAAAAAAAATGAGTCCAGGGTAACAAGATCAATTGAGATGACTGGCTTTAGGGGTTTTGTACATTTCCCTAATTTTCATCAAATAGGAACGTCTTTGTTTCGAAAACTGAGGTCATAAATGGGGGCAGGACAGCAGGGTATGTAGTTCAAATCCGTTTTCCCACTTTCGTGTTTAGACATTTATAGTCCTGATTACGAGGGAAGGCAATCCGCAGCCTGCTTTTTTCGGATAGTTAATTAATGTAGATGTCTTTTTTTCAGTAATTGTACTTGCATCTGTCACAACCCTAAATCCTTTTTGGCAAGCCTTAAAATTAAAAAACTGGACTTTTTTTTTTTTTTT
>CM038604.1:8208457-8224417 GCA_021533255.1 Ceriops tagal
GGGAATTAAGATTTAATTTCCATTTTCTTTCTCAGTTGGTTAAACGGATGTTGCTATTAATAACATAATTAATTGAAATCAGTTGCGGATAGTCTTTCTCGAATTCCCTAAATGTGAGATACTCTAGAACCCTAGTCTTACTTATCCGGGGGAGTCTGCCGCGAGTCATCTTTCCGGGATGGGATTCACCCTTGCCAACTGGGGAAGTGTCCCGAAAGAGAGAGAGGGAGGCTAGCCTACGTTGAACGGGGCTGGGCTGGTGGGATAGGCTGATGTGATACGAGTAATGGCCGATGCAGCTAATAGCGTTTGCCATTAGTCTTACTCGAAATTTTTTCAAAATTATTTTTGCTTTTGAATTCTCAACATGACTAATATAATATTATAAATTATTTTCTTATCAAATTATCAAGTATAGATATATATATACATATATATCTTTCATTTGGCTTAATATTGTAAGTAGCGTCCAAATTAATAATTCCCATCAAAATTTAAATAATTGCTAAAAAATAGGTACTGATCTATGACCATCAATTTAAATAAATCTGAAGATTATAATAGTCTAATTTTATTTTATGTGTTTTTTTAAATATATATATATATATATATATATATATATATTTATTTATTTAAATACATCCCCCAAAAGTCAAGAGTTCACCCGATCACCTGCTCTCGTAGCTCCCACCGGTTCGTTTTGCAGCTGATGCACATGGTCAAACGTTTTCCTTTTTTTTATTATTATTATTATTGTTGTTGCTGTTGTTGTTGTTTTTATTTTTTATTTTTTATTTTTTGGGGCGCTTGAGAGAGAGAGAGAGAGAGGATCTGACTCCCGCCTTTTTAAACTCACTTCCACGGCCGTTTCCTCTTGCTTATCGTCATCCCATTTTGCTCTCCTCCTTCCTCGTTTCCCGATCATTCCCCCCACGCCCTTCTTTTTATTTTATTTTTATTCTCCAGCGAAACAAAAATCTCGGGAGCCAAACAAACAAACAAACACACAAGCAGCGAAGGAGCAAAATATTCTGATGAATTTCGAATCCTGAGGAAGGAGAAATGGAGAGTAATTGCAATAAATACGCCGTTTCTTCTTCTGCATGCGTCTTGATGATCGTTGTATTGGTGACGATGGCGACCGGTGGCCAATATTTCAGCTCGTTTACCAGCTTCTCTGCCAATAAATTTGAACAACACTCCGTCGCAATCCCTGTAGTCGATTTGCAGAAGAAGGTTACCAGCTTTGATCAAATCCACGCCCTTCCCTCTCGTTCTGCCCGATCCAGAAATGGCAATTCAATCACCAACCGTTTCAGAGACGCTACTTCCGTTGTCAGTGATTCATGCATCTCTCTCTCTCTGTCTCTCTCTGTGTGTGTTATGCGTTTCACTCTGCGGAGAATGCTTTTCATGTACAGACTACAGAGCTCGAAGTAGAAGAGATGGTGGACTTTTCAGTTTTCACTTTACAATTGAATCAACTTTTCATTTCTGCTTTTCTTTTTGCCAAAAAAAAAAAAAATTGCCTCAACAATGAGCTTTTACATTAGCATCTGTGATGTGCGCGTGATCACTTGAATCACTATGAGCTTTTCGTTTCTTCTGTTTTTTTTTTTTCTTTGGTATAAAGATAGAAGTGTTCGATTACGTTACAGCTACGCTTTACAATTGAATCAATATTTGTTTCTCTGTTATTATTATTATTATTATTATAGTAAAAGAAAGTTGCATTGAATCAGTAATTGTTTCTCTCTCTCGCTCTGTGTCTCTGTTTTTTTTTTTTTTTTTTTTTGATTTTGCATCAACAATGAGCTATTCTTCAGGGCACGATCATTTGTCAGTCGCTTTTCTCTATACCTGTTTCTCAGTTCATTTTTCAATTCCAGTTTCCCGGTGGCTTTTGATTTGAATTCAAAACCATATCTCTCTCTGTGTTTTGTTTAGAACTTGATTGGCACTTTTTTTTTTATTATTTTTTAATAACATCGTTAGAATTCATTCCGCTTAATGATGAATGATACTGCAGAGGAAAATGAAGAAACGAAGCAGATCAGAAGTGAAGGAACAGGGACTTGCTCGAGCTCGGGATTCCATACGCCGGGCAGCTTCGGTTAGAAACCGCTCGGGGATCCCCGCCAAAAGCCTCGACAACGAGATTTATCATAACCCCGGCGCATTTTATCAGTAAGGCTGCTCATCGAATAATAATAAAAACAGTCATAAATCCAGTTAACCATGATACACTGTTACTGTTGTTTAATTGTGAGCTTTTAGACCACACCCAAAAAAAAAAAAAATTTACAAAACTTTGCTTCTAATTTAAGGTAACCGTTTTAATTCACGGCCTGGAATTTTTAGCCTACACAAATATGACTGAGCCGGCCCTTTCTGTAAAAGTTTAATTTTGTTTTTGTGTGAATCGCAATCGTTGTGGAAATTCAATTGTCAAATGGGAGAGAAATCTTGTAAGTGACGCTGGTGCCGGGGGATGTGTAGGGAGCACTCAAAGCTCACTCATTCTCATGCGGCACTTACTTTGTTAGTGGCTCACATCATAAACATTGTCAATGGAAAAGGGGATTAGGGACACAGGAAATAATTATCTTAATGAGATTATCTTATTTGACTGCAGATGAATCAAACTAACTCGTTAAGGAAGGAAAAACAATTTTAGACAAGACTTGGTTAAAAAATAATTTAAGTGGGATCTCATTCTGTTGAGCATGAAATTGAGTGTCTATTACTATTTATAAAAAAAAAAAGTGTTGAAGAAATACAGTAAACACTTAAATTATAAAGTCCATACATTAAATCAAGTTATTATTATTTCTTTGAATATATCTAACTCTTGTTCTGAATCTTTTATGGACACTACATTTAGGGGCAGTCCTGCTTTATAAAGTGATTGGGCACCCTCAAGAAGGCAAAATTGCCGAGTGGTCCTATTCACACCTCTTGGTTGGAGAATGATAGTGGGGTACCCCCTATTGTTCAATTAAATTATCATAATCCTAGTTGTCCCCATTTTTTTTAGACTTATATCATCTCCATATGTAATTATGTAATAAAAAGATTGGAACTGGAAATCAATGCAGCTAAAGGGAAAACCCACGAGACTGTTGTTAATTTCTGATTCTGGCAGCCATGTGATCATTTTGCCTTCTGGCCCACCCATTCATGAACCGCCACTTGGTTAATGGTTAACAGCATCATCATCACCATTGACAGCGTCGTCTTCATCATCTGTCATGATCCTTCTGCAATGTGGATGGAATGTATATAAAGTATAATGTCATAAAACGTTTCAGGAGTTATGTGGAGATGGAGAAAAGATTCAAGGTGTATGTGTATTCAGAGGGAGACTTTCCAATTGTCCACCATGGGCCATGCAAGGATATCTACTCAATAGAAGGCAGGTTCATACACGAAATGGAGTACGGTACCAGGAGGTTTAAAACGAGGGATGCCCACCGCGCCCATGTCTATTTCATGCCTTTCAGTGTGACCTGGATGGTCAAGTATCTTTACAAGCCTCTCTCCCATGATCTTACACCTCTGCGACATTTTGTGGCTGATTATGTGAACATAATTTCTACCAAGTACCCCTTTTGGAATAGAACTAATGGGGCTGATCACTTCATGGTTGCCTGTCATGATTGGGTAAGTTCCTTTGCATAATTAACTTCCTGATTATATTGTTAGGCCTCGTGCACAATCAAAGAACTCAATATAGTTCTCTCCATCTCTCTCGTTTGGTCATTTGCAGGGTCCGCATGCATCCCAGGGCAGCCCGCTCCTTTTCAACACATCAATCCGAGTCCTCTGCAATGCCAACACGTCCGAAGGTTTCAATCCTCCAAAGGACGTAACCCTTCCAGAGATTATCCTTCGCGGTGGCATGCTATCTCCCAAAATTGTCTCCCCACCACCCGCCAACACCTCTCGTCCCTTACTCGCATTCTTTGCCGGCGGACTGCACGGCCCAATCCGTGCCATCCTTCTCCGCCACTGGAAAGAGCGCGACCCCGAGCTGCTTGCCTACGAGTACCTCCCAAAACATCTGGACTATTACACCTGCATGCTGCAATCCAAGTTTTGTCTGTGTCCTAGTGGGTATGAGGTGGCTAGCCCCAGGATTGTGGAGGCCATTTATTCAGAATGTGTGCCGGTGATCATATCCCACCATTACGTGCTGCCGTTCAGTGATGTATTGAGATGGGAGGCGTTTTCCATAACGGTAAACGTATCGGAGATTCCGAGACTGAAGGAACTGCTAGCGTCAGTCCCAGAAGAGCAATATAGGAGGCTCAAGGAGGGTTTAAGGGCTGTTAAGAGGCATTTTGTGTTGAATGAGCCGGCTAAGAGATTTGACATGTTCCATACGATATTACACTCCGTTTGGCTTAGGAGACTAAATTTGAGACTTGCATAACGAAAAATGTATGCGAGATTTGGATTTGACTCCATCTTTCGCATCCACGACCTTCTCCTTTTTTAGTTTTTAGTTTGTTACTTCTTTCTGGGTCACATTGCAAATTTTAAGTTTGTTTACCGGTCTGCTTCCTTGGGCAGGTTTTTAAATATAATATTGTTGACATTTGATTTTTCTTTTTAGTTTTAGCGTTTTAATTTAAAAAATGTACATAATCATTGTCATGTTTTTTTTTTCCCAAAAAAAAAAAAATCATTAAGTTAAGAGAGGCAAATGCATTTCCCTAACTTTTAGCGCGCTGCAAGTATCGGGGTTTCTTTGAAACTTCCTGATTATACTTAGAGGCCTCGTGCCATAGATTCAGATTTAATGAAGAACTTTTAAGATTAATTAGAAGAGAAAGCTTTTATGAACTTCCCCGATTAAATTATACGCAAAACTAACATATTAATTAATTCTTTTTCTGCTCACCGCCCGAAGAATTTGATGTCCTGTCCCGGAGTAGAAGAAAAGGTACGTGGCAAGCCAGAGTCCCCACATGCTCAATGTAGAAGCTTCCACTTGGCGACTGGACCCACTGAAATTTAGGGGCCCCTGGCAAGGTCTGGTGGGGGGACCTGCTGAGACTTGGGCTTGGGGTGTAGCACAAATTTAGGTGATGCTAAGAATTAATTTGTGCGTGCTGTAGAAGCTTCTAGATCCTTCTTATCTACAGCCCAACTGCCATGGTTAGCAATAATGCGCCCGATTTAAAGGCCTCTGTTTATTTGTAGACAAAAATTTTATTATTGCTCATCATTAACTTGCATAGAATAAAGTTTCGATCATTGATCCGAGGGCATGGCCCAAGGATAATTGAAGTGATGAGATAAATCCAAGAATTTTCAAAGTTCTACTCACACATTCTTACCACTTGAACAAGAATTAGTATTTGCGCAGAGTCAGTCCTAGTTTCCATGCATTCACTCTCAAGTTAAACCATACCATTTGTTGCTTTCAATAAGTTCAACCCAGCCCCTCTTTGAAGTTGAATATAGAGACTCAGACTGGACCGTGAATCGACAAAACCATATGAACCGGAGTGAACCGAACCAAATCGTTAGCCCGAAAGCTGGTGAACCGCCCATCAACTGGGTCTTTACCAACAAATATTATCTTGGTCGGTCTATCGTTGAGGCAACCTATCTGAGAAGCATGGATCACTTGAAGCCTTTCCTTATTAAGGCTCAGCCTTGCTAAGCCTTAAGGCTTAGTCTCATTATTTTGAAGATAAATATCCTAAACTTACCTCTCTCTCTCTCTCTCTCTCTCTCTCTATATATATATATATATATATATATATCAGTGTTGGTTCAACCGTTAATCTATGATTGAACCGATGACCCATTCATTCGGTCTTTACTCCGGGTCAATTGCGGGATTGGATTTAAAAAAACTCCGAAACAAACTGTTAAAAAGTTGTGGAAGACATCCATTTGAAGAAAAATGAGTGAAAGGTACCCAATAAAGAGAGAGACGTGCTGGTGCAAAGGGCAAGAAGCATGTTTGTCCATCGGCCGCGTATCCTGCCTCTGTGTGCCTCGCACACCACCTACCTAATGTTCTTCGTCTCCTCAGTCGACGAAAATTAATCGATCCCAATCGACGGTGACAACGAACGGCTCCAACGTTGTTGAAACTAATATATAGGCAGATTCTTCTGTGCGTTGAAATTGAGAAAGGTTCTGTGCACCAAACCAATAGATTCGAATTTGAGACCGGATGCCCTTTGCTGTTTTCATTTTTCCTGCCAGTCCCTTTTGGCTGGGATTCAGTTACCTCCAACCATGCTCGGTGGCTGGATGCGGATCAATTTCGGTAACGCAGGATTACCTTAAGGAGAGCACTACCAAACGCCAACAGAATTTTTCGTTAAGTGATTTGACTGAAGTATTAGGTGCACTTTCTACGAAAAGGGTATGATAAAATGCTCTAATTGAAGAGAATGAAACTCAACTCGTAAAATCTTTTCGAAGAAGCCTAGTAATGAGCTTTATGAAAGCGAAGCAAGCGTAACAATTGCTGCTGCTAGTCCTGTAGGACTCACCCCCTTGCATATCGTACCCTAAATCACTACCCTGTCAATCTCTCGTTCCCCTTGGATGTTGTATTCTTCCTTTTTTCAAGTGTTCCAACAGCCCTAACAGTCAAAATGCCAAGCCAAAAACTCAGTAAAAACATCCCTCCACATCGAGACGTATCGTGCCCTACTGGGCAAACAAATGCCTACGTTGGCACTAAGGAGCCCTTGAAACATTTTTAGGTATGATTGAACCATGGTCCGACTGCACCATTAACGTGCCCATTGCCATGGATCCCAACACCATTTGGGATGAGTGAAGGGGGTAATCCAACAGCCATTGGAGATGGAGCAGCAGGATACAATCCATGGTTGTGAGGTAGGGTATGGGGGCTAACAAGAGGACTGGCAGCGGGACTCCCATTTCGCTGTTTGAGGGCATGAATCTGCCTGAGCCCTTCCTCGTGAATACGTGATATTGTCTCCAACTCCTTCATTGACAAGGTTTCCAACCCAGCACCATAGAGAGGAGCATGCCTCGACATTTCTTCTTGAAGTGAAGCCTCAAGATTATGAATATAATGCTGCAAAAGAGAACTAGAAACATCAGTCCCACACTATGAGTTAAAAACACCAGTAAATGTCAGCAAGTTGAGGGAGCAAGAGTATTTTTGCATTTTTTTTTTTTTTAGAGTGGGGGGGTTGTGATGGAACACGAGAGAGGGAGGAGACAAGATGGAGGTAAAAGGGGGAATGAGAAAAGGAAAGGCAAAAAGTTGTGGTTCATAAAGGTTTTGAGAACGGCCACAGACAAATAACCAATTAGATGATGTTAAATCTCTCTCAATTTATGGTCTTTTCAAAATTCTATCATCCTTCGGACAGAAATATGAGAAACACAGCTCCATTTGCACCCCCCCCAAATGATCTACATAACTAAGCACTTCATATTACACCACCAAATGAGTGCCATATTTAATCCCGTCAAAACCACTTTCACAATTGCAGCAACATGACGTTGATGATGAGGGAGATAATCCAGAAATGCTTTAAAAGGCATAACCTATACAAAGCAAAATACCTGGCAAGCCTGCAATTTTGACTCCATTCCATCAATATATGCTTCACATCGTGCAACCTGCTCTTCTTTATCCCTCTTTTCTCCTTCAGTTTGCCCGACTGTTTTTGTCAATCTCTGAACTTCACCCTCCAATGACTGACGGATTTCCTCCCGAGTCACATTCTCTGTAGCATACCGTTTCAATTCTTCTTCAAATCTTTTCCGCACAAAATCAGCACTCTTTAGCCTTTCAGCAAGAGCATTTTTCTCCTTCAGTACTCTCTGTGAGATTCACAAACCAGTGTCAGAAAAGGCTACTGGATAGCAGTCAATACCATTGGCAGAGTAATGTAAACTAACAGCCAAAAAATCTCAAGACCAGAAATCCCACACTCAACTAATACAACATTAATTTTAATTTAAAAATCTCAACTTCCTATAGTAATGATGAGAAATATCATGGGAATCTTTATTTTCAAGCCATAGCTCAGTAAAGACAATGTTCAAGATACAGCATAAACTAGACTTTATCCTAGCAAACCAAGTTTAGCAATTAAGACTGCTGATATAATCACTATAACAAATGTTGTTCAAGTACCAAAACCAGCTAGCCAGAAATAAGAAGCTTATGAGGACAGTTAAATTCATGCCACCTGTCTTCAAAATACTGTAGAAATCAATGGTGTCATGAAATCACCAAAAGGAGGGAGGAAGAAAACACTACAGAAGAAAAATACGTGCAAGCCAAGATGGGTTTCCAATAAGAATAAATGCACCAGAACAAAGTGTGGAAGCAGAGTCATAAGTAACAACACACTACCTTCAATTCATCCCGTTTCCGGGACTTCAATTGGGAGAGTTGTGTTTCAGCATCATGGAGACGATCCTGAAGAACTTTCTTCTCAGCTGTGAGTTTTGCAATTTCATCATCCCTCTCTGAGCGTAACCACTCGAGCTGACTCTCAGCTTCCTGTATTTGTTCAGAAAGTTCCTTCTTTTCCCAAGCAAATCGATCAGCCTCAGCCCTCAGTTCTGACTGTTATTTCATGAAATGTTTAAATGAGACCATAAAGTTAAACAGAAGTACTACTGAATCTCTACAATGACAATTAAATGAAAAGTACCTTGAGTCGGTTGTTAGTCGCTTCAGACTCACTCAATTTTTGTGACAGAATAGCTTTTTCCCGAACTGTATTAGAAATTTCCACCTTCCTCTCTTCACGAACACGAATAACTTCGTCTTCACTAGCACATAGTTGGTGCCAAAGCGCTGCCCGATCAACATTTGCAAGTTCTGCAACCTCCCGCATCATGCTCAGAACAGCCTTAACAATTTCCTGCTCCTCACAGACTAAGCTAACCAATATATCCAAGCACAGATCAATGTCACGGCTATTATCCGTAGTACTCATGGCATGATCAACAAGTCTCTTTAGCATTCTTCCTCTAGAAGACTCATCAGCATACCATTTAAATAACATCATGTAAAGCATCTTCACAAACCCCTTCACACAAAGATTGCTAGTAGGGGCCAATGTCTCAGCAAGACCAAGAACAACTGTAAAATCATCTTGTTGGATCCTCAATTGTTCACTGACTTCTCCATCTAACACAACATCTGAATGCTGAAAATTTTCAGCACCAAATCTGGCACTAAAATTCAATCTCTGAGCAAGGCGCCTTTCCAAAACCATTGCCACAGACTGAGCTACAATAGCTCCTCGGGCTACAGCTCTCTCAAATGTTTGAGAAGCTTCAACAGCAAGGCAAGGTATGGATAACATCTCAAGCAGGATGTAGATATCAGAAAAATGGCACATTGCACCAAAAGCCTGCTCATTCACCACATGAAACCTCTCAGAAGTTGGCCCATTTTCACCAAACAAGAAAACCCCACCAGGCAATGTTGAGCAATCATCTGCAAAGCTGTCATCACAGTCTATATCTCTGAGTATGGTTTCAGCAACATCTCCCCAACTATTTACAGTTTTACATAAAAATTCAAGGACAGAAGGCGACACTTCAGCACCTAAACTTTTTAGCCTAGCACGAATGGATTTAACCTACAAAAAGGAATAAATAACGTAAGGTATGCAAGAAGGATATCAAGTTAGACAATAGAATATGAAAGTTGCAAAAGAAAAGCATACTGCTTGAGGAAGATGTTGGCACTGGGAAGCAGCTTTAAATATAAAATTCATGGTTGCAGCAAGAAGCTCATTGTTTGCGTCAGCCAAAAGCTCAAAAGACTGGAAAAGGACATGTTCCCACACGCCACTGTCACATTCAAGTTGACTAAGCGCACCAAAAACCTGAAAAAATAATTAAAAAAAAAATCAGAATGGCCCAGTAAAATGTGTAGCAATGGACACAGGATGGAGAGTATACACAAATGATCCTCAAACTGAAATAGGTACTACCAGTTTGTCAGATTATATTTCTACTATGAAACTCAAAACACATACCAGCCAGTAAAATGGGCCATAAAAGCAAACTACAGATACTTATCCAAAAGATATCTTACAGGTATCCTAAGCGCAGGTTCTGCATCTGGCTTTTTAAGTCTTTCAAGAAGAGCACAAGCAGCCAGTGGATGCTCTGAATGCTCCACCAGTTTAGGAACCAAAGCAACAAGATCAGGCTGCAGATGCTTAGGGGCTTTATCCAATACAAGAGCAATCTTTTGAGCAGACTGAGGCCTTCGTCTTGGCTCAGGGCAGCCTTGAGGAATAGCTCCATCCAGGGCTCTCAGTGAGTTTACAATCAATCCTAAGAGTTCCTCTGACTGCTCTGGCCACTTCGCCTGCAAATTCAACTTTTTCAAGCAGTTTATATAGCAAAAAATTTAAATAATAATAAAGCAAGGAAGTTTGCAACTTACGCAGAACAATCCATACCTTAGAACGGAGAGAAGCATTTTCCAAAGAAGCTGCTGCTGTCGCCACAGGTGGATAAATAATTTGTACAGGAAGAGCTTTTGCAGGCATATCAATCCCATTGACATCAGAGCTTTGTACAGCAGATGCACTGTTAGCATCATCTGCGCCAAAATCCAATCTCTCATATACAGGAAATAGAGCAGATTCTGCAGTTCCACTCTCTCTATCAGATTCCAGTGGACTGGCAGATCCACTGCCATCAAGGGAAGGCTTAGAGTTCACATCAGTACAATCACTGTTGGAACTGCCTTCTGAAGGTTGGCAACATTCAACCATTATGTCCAAAAGTAGATCTATAATTGCCTGCTGCAGAACTTTAACTCCCATCAACAAATTCATCAAGCTTGGAGAAGATTCATCAGGCTTTGTGGCCTTCTTACCATCATTGCCACCACTAAGCTTGGTTGGCAGAAGTAACCGCTTTACTTTAGCAGGGTCATCAAGATAAACACGTAGTCCCGTCAGGAAACCAGCGATTGCACCAGCATCCATTAGAAGCTTTTCTCTTAGCGTAACCTGTGGTTGTGAAGGATTGTCGCCATATGTGAGGTGAAAACCAGCTCTAGAAAGAAGATTTCTAAAGATATCTTCTTCATCTCCACTTATTCCCTCACTGTCTTCAGAGTCAATAAGTTCATCAGGATCAGTTGTTAAAGCATCCTGATCATCCTCTGAAGCTAAAACCTATTGAAAAGCAGAACAAAAATGACATGGTCATAAATGAACACTAAAAAAAAAAGGTAACAAAACTAAAGGTCTCCCCGGATATATGAACATATTCAGTAAGTATTACTTTCTGCACCCCTAAAATCCTGTAAACAAAAGGAACTGGCGCAAAACAGATTAGAGAATGGTGATTATGCTTATTGAAGCAGGGACTACTTGATAAAAGCACAGGATCAGGTCAAGAGATGAATTTTAACTCTATACTTTAACATTTTTACAAATGGACACTGGTGACCATGCATAGACAGAGTATTATCACAATCCATATGATAATATAAAGCAAGAAACCAAAATTTCCCAAAAAGTTACACCAGAATTAAGATCAATGACCTTATCTATGGACTGGTTTTTTCATGGAGTAAGATTAAATGCCCCAAGAGTTGAATAATAGTTTATATCAATGCTTCCCTCCAATTAGATAAATATCCAAGACTGTTCATACCAGCAAAATAAAACTGATGGAGAAAACCAAGGGGTACTGACCTCTAAATCTGAAAACTCAAACCACGGGCAGCAGTCCAGTATTTCACACACAAAAACAACAGTGTCACGCACAAGGAACCCAGCATCTGCTTCCAACATATCTGATACCTTCATAAATTGCAGAACAGAATTATTCCATGTCTTTGTACAAATGGAAGATTCCTTCCACACAGTCTTGGCTGGATTCTTTTGATTCACCACAGCCATCCTGTATCTGACCCAAAAGTTCTTATCCAGGTCACTACCAACCAACTGATCACTCTCTAAGTATATACATATTGTGTCAAAGGACTCATACACACCTGCATGAGGAGAAAATGGACAATCATTTTGATAACAATGGGAGAACAACCCCGACAATAATTTCACTGACTAAAGAACTAAAGAGAACTACCCACCAATCCGAAGCTCACATCCACCAGCTTGAAAGAACTTGCTAAAAATTTTTCGGGTCTCCATTATTTCCTTGAAGGACAAGAAGTTCTCCACCTTCCATGTAAATGAACTTCTTTTCCCAACCTTATCTATCTGGGCACCAGAATTCATTAACTCAGCTACCTGATCAGTAAAATCCTGCATTATTGAAGTCTCTTTCAAAATGAGAACCTCTGCAGAAAATATAACAGTATCCTGGACAAGAAAACCCGAATCTTGATCAAATAGACTAGTAAGCGTCACAAATTCACGCCAACCCCAATCTTTTGCAGCTTTGGAGTAGCGATTCTGAGATTCCTTTGCTACAGACTTCTCTTCCATCTTTTGGTTTACAACTGACAAACGGTGGCTAACAAAACAACTCCAGTCACTGGAAGTATTTCGTGAATCGGTAACTTCAAGAAACACTGAAAGGTGACATGGTGGCTGAGACTGCCCTGATACCACCAAGCATACAGGAAATTCTCATCAGTTCACTCTCCTAAATGCAACTGTGACACAGTCAGTGTGGCACATACGTATAAAGACCAAAAAAATGAAAAGAATCCATAATACATGTGAGTGAGACTGCCTTCACTTTCCAACTATAGCCTAAGAAGGAACTCTAAATGTATTAAAGTTGAAGTAATAATTTATTATAACAAAAAACAGTGGCAACCAATCAAATAAACAAAAATCAGTGATGGTTGCAGCACTAGGCTCAACTAGATTTCATCCAAGATGAGATATTCACAGGTACAGAAATAAATACAACTGGTAGGCTGCAATGTGAGGTGAATGGCACTTCATCTATCCAATTAGGCAATCTTGTCAATTCCATAAGCTATGATTCTATGTCATCAAAGCAAAGTTTGGAAGAAACATTACCAAAGATATGAAACAAACGCTGCACATGTACCACAAAAAAATAAAAAAAGGACCTAATATTACCCATTCAACCACATAGGAAAGACATATTGCACTTGCTCTTCAATCAGTTAATGGCAGCAGGGAGAAAAAGGAAAAGTCAACGGCCTAGAAAAATATCAGTAACTTATCAAAACAAGTTATGATGAGGAAATCTAGCATACCTCGGGGATAAACAATGAGACGGCAATCCCGGTTCCCAATCTGAAACCTCCTGCTCTTGATGCAAAGGCCAGTAATCTTCCTCTTCTTCAAAAGATCCTTTAGCCTCGTGAAGTTCTCAATCCTCCAAGTGAACTTTCCCATATGTCCATCGAACTTTCTCGCCCCACTCATATTCCTCCCTCCAATCAACCCTCCATTCTTTGAAAAGCTATTAAACTCCTTAATTACATGAAATGAAGTGCTAAATACTGCAGTATCATCCATCAAAAACCCAGCATCCAGCCCATAAAAATCCAACATCTTCATATAATCATTCCATCCCAAACTGGTATTATCCCCACTCTTGTTATCAGCAGCAAAACGCCCATAGGAGTCCCTATGCATGTGGTTAAACCCAGGCTTTTGATTCAACACCGACATTCTAAACAAACACCAACAACTCCTATCAGAAGCAACTGTCTTTTCTGTGTCCTTACTCTCCAAACACATAGACAAATAATCTTGCCCATTGACCGAACTCTGGTAGACGCTGATTCTCAGATTACACTCTCCAGCAGGAAACACGGGGCTCATAATCTTCTGCGTCTTAACCATTTCTTTGAACAAGCTAAAATTATGTACTTTCCAAGTGAATTTGCCACTCAACACATCAGACACAGGGCTGGAAACCACTGAAGGAGAAATTGCGGAGGACAACGCTGATTGCGAGTCATTATTATCGCGCATAAAATTGACTGATTCATTGAGGATTAGAATATCGGCGGTTATGAGAACGGAATCGTTATTGAACAAGTAACCTGATTTGGAATCAAAAACAGCTGAGGAAGGGGTGAAGTCGCACCAGCCGTGAGATTTCTTCTTGCTGGAAAATCGATGCCACGAATCCCGATGAATGGTTTTGGAATCGTCGGCGAGATTGAAGATGGCCAAACGGTAGCTGGCAAAGCAGTCCCATTTGGACGACGACGTGCCGCGCGGGTCCATGATTTGGAGATAGATGGAGATGTAGCCAGGCAAAGCCTGAGAGTCTCCCCTGGGATAAACCAAGAGGCGACAATCGTAGCCGCCGACCTCGAAGTACTTGCTCCACAGTGCCCTAGCTTTAACGCGAGGAAAATTGTGGACGGTCCATCGGCAAATGGCGGAGTACTCCCCGCGACGATCGACGGCCACGGATTCCTGCGCCCCGCCGCTCCCATCCCTCACGGCCAATTCGTCCGCCGGGATTGAGGACGACGTGGTGGCGGGCGGCGATTGGTCTGAAAGTGCGGCCGCAGATGAAGATGCCGGCGACGATGACGAAACTGCCTCGGCGGAAGTGTTCTTCATTTAGTTTACGTTTGTTTTTTTCTGTTTTAATTCCGGGCGTTGTTGTTTGGCTCTTTCCCTTCAAAGTTTGGGCGGCTGCTTGCTGATCAAAAATCAAAATCCAATTCTCAATTTATATTTCTATAGATAGTTAGAGAGAGATAGACAAAGAGAGAGGGAGAGGAGAGAAGGCGATATGTGGGTGAAAGGTAAGGGCAGAGGCACTGCAGCAGCAGGAGGAAGAGGAGGAGGAGGAGGACGAGGCTCAATGAGGGCAGGCTTTGGACACTGGCGGCCCATGATAGTTAACCTGCACCTCCCTTTTTTTCCACCCCCCCCTTTTTTTTTCGGTGTTTGTTCCTCCTGCTTTTTCCTACTAACCTCTCCCTCTCCCTCTCTCTCTCTCTCTCTCTCTCCCCTTTCCTTTCCTTTTCCTTTTCCTTTTTTAAGTTTTTACCCTAATAACTTACAAATTAAATAAGTTAATTAAATTCTTCATTGCGTTGCTTGTTACGGGTGGTTATGCTGTGTGGGAGGGTCTAGAGTGTGTTCCCTCGAGGCACAAGCCTTTCCTTTGTGTGGGACCGTGGATCGTTGAGCCGGTGATAATCTGCTGTCCATTGTATCATCAGTTCACGTCAGCACACGGAACGAAATGCCCCCTGCGACGGGGCCCACTGGACATTGGTCCCCGTACCGAAATCTTATCCCAGAGACGACAAAGAATAACACACACCTCATCGGGTATATATCCCATCTAGATTGAGATTTTTTTTTTGGGTAAATATATATATATATTTTTTTTTTTTTATTTTATTTTTTTTCCTTTCTAGCTAGTCCGATAAAAGTTGAGAAGAAAGAAAGTGAAATTTGGATAAAATCAATGGTGTAGATTGGCTATAAAAGCTTTTATTATTATTATTTTTAAGTAATTATTTTCTTTTCTTTAAAATTTAAAAATAAAAAGAATTTCAAAACAATCTATTCTTCTACTTTGTTTTTAATTGTGAATTTTTTTTTTTAAGGTAAAGAGGAACTTTGTGTTTTTTGTTCACGTCAGATGGGGCATGAGAAATCATGCTGGGGAATCTATGTTTGAGTTGTTTATCGACAAACATTAAAAATTCTTGCGGCCATGAAAGCACAACCTCCGTAAGAGCCTGTCACCGAAATGCACACCATCAAGTTGTTATCGAACGGCTCTAATGGATGATACGTCATGTAATGGGCATTCAAATGACGATGATGGGAGGATATTAATTGTGTTGATCACTCTCGAGCATTTGGAGCTTAAGGAAGAAGATGCAAATGCAGTTTATTAACTGCTTTTGTCCCATTAATTTGACGAACGCAAACTGCTTTTTTACTTGATGGATCTTGACGATGATGAAGGCACCTGATGAAGAGGTGTGTTTTGGCTAGATGCTAGGTCCAGGGGGGTGGC